>JAJHJA010001382.1:0-17982 GCA_021202915.1 Heliconius himera | reverse complement strand
AAGAACGATTTTTTTCTCTGTCTGGCCTTTCTACGTTATCTTCTTCTAAACCACCCAACGGATTTTGATGCGGTTTTCACCATTATGTAGAGTATTTCTCAGGGAAGGATGATATATGGTTTATTATATGTATATTTTATTGTAGTTTGACATAAATATGATAAATGTGTATAAAGTCCTACCCGTTCAGACACTTTCACGCATGCGCTGCTTTAATGGTAAGTCCTACATGAAAACAATGTACTAGAGTATTATTCCTCTTAATAAGATCTACAAAAAAGTCAGCGACAGCATATTCGTATCTTCTAAGGATAACATACAGTGAGCATATTTCTGTCTAAAAATAGTAATTTGAATATATTTTTTATTTTGAGGGATTTTTGTCCATAATGGTATCAATCCTTATCCTTTTAAATACTTTATTAATTTTCTACGTTAAACGAAGATAAAATTTGCTCTTTACACTAATTTGAAATTACGAATAGTTTTAGAGAAAAACGCATTTAATTGTTGACACATCACGCCGGCTATAAACCGCAGTTTTGGCGCAAGTTTTATTTATTACCTTACTCTCAGCATATAAATAAGTATATTAGTTACGTTGGCCATTTAATGTAGATCAAAACTGTCTTTTACTGTTTTTCATTTTAATAAGTACTTTAGAAGTTGTTACAATATCAAAAAATCCTTGCTTTGAAACGGCTCGCCACACGCCATGCGTCCCCCCACGCCCCGCGACGTTTTGCTTATAGAAGCGCGTCCGCCGCGCCCGCCTGCCTCTGTACTGTAGAAAAGTAGATGTAGATGCGATTGTACGTATTGGATAATTGGAGTTTAATATATTTAGTTTCGTCTATTTTGATTAATAGAATAGTAGATAGTCTTTTGTTCATAATTTCTTTCGTATAAGTATTTTAGTTTAAGAGAACAATAGGTAGGCTTTTGTTTATCATTTCTTGCGTTTAAGTATCCTGTTGTTTATTTTGTTTACTCTTCTTCTGTTCTTTTATTATTTTCTTTACCTTTTAAACATAGGAAATGTTTTTAATTTAATTATACCACGACAAAGTCGTTCAAATATAGGTCGTAGAACAAGAAATGCAAATAAAAATCGTTTAAATCTTAGTAATGAAAGCGTATATGAGACGGAAATTAGATAGTAATTTAAATATATTTACTTATTGAGAGGGATGTGTGTCAATAATGATATTAATCTTTACCATTTTAAATAATTTATTAATTTTCTACGTTAAACAAAGATAAATTTTGCTTTTTAAAATATTTCGAAATTACAAATAGTTTTAGAGAAAAGCTATATCGACTCATGTTATCCCTTACTCTCAGTGTATAAATAAGTATATTAGTTATCTTGGCCATTTAATGTAGATCAAAATGTTGATTAGTAGCACAGATTTGAAATTACGATACTAAAAAATTCTTGCTGTGGTCGGCTCACCGACCTCCACGCTTCCCCCCGCGCCCTCGACTTTTTGCTTATAAAAATGGATCCGCCGCACCCGCCTAGCTTCCCCCGGGCATGGAAGGAGGGCCTGCTCATCATGTTGCCCAAGGCTGGGAAGAGCCCATAGCAGCCTGAGGGGTACCGATCTATAACCCTCCTTTGCGCGGTCTCCAAGCTGTCCGAGAAGTTATTCCTCTCACTTCTCCAGGCGCACATCCACCTATAAAGCGAGCAGTTTGGCGAGCGGGTATACTACTCTGGTTACACTACGCCGTAACAGCGATCAACCGAAACCCCGCCCCGAAACCACGTCTGGCACCCGGACCTACTTCATTAAGTGCTCAGAGCCGGCACCCCCCAGAACGTCGCGCATGTCTTTGCCTCCCTGCCTCAGTGACAGGACATTTTGCTTGAGAGTTAAGAGTTCGAGGTATAGCAGCGACTCGATCGCTGCCGTTGTTCCCCAGGGCAGCATTTTGTCACCTGCTCTCTACGCACTATACACTGATGACATCACATCGCCCTAGCGAGTATCACTCATAGAGAAATCCTGCAGGTGGTCCAGAACCTCATCCTCCGTCGAGTGACGCAGGCGCCATACTACGTGAGAAACACCACGCATCACCGCAACCTAAAAATAGAAAGCCTGGAGGTACACATTGGTCGTCTCGCGTCCAGCGCATTCCGCTGCGCCAATGTATCGGGTCACCTGTACCTAAGGAGCAGCACTCCGTGGCATGTCCGGTCGCCCGAGGTCAGACGTCAGATGACTTCCGAGGGACTTTCTATCCTCCTCCAAATGCGACTCATGAGCCTTGCATTGATCCTTGGTCGTTTAAGCTGGGCCTCCCTCAGGAAACCGAGGGTCTCACCTGACTGAGTTGACCGCCTAGATGGCATTTGATAATCTTTTCAATCCCGTCCCGCACGCCTCTCTCTGTGTCTGCTCTAGAGCAGCTTATCGCTTGAGACCACGGCCATGGAACCAACGCCCAGATGTCGTTCGGAGCTACTACGGAGATGGACGAGAGAATGCTTAAATTCTGCGCCTGGCTCTATAGCAAAGCAAATTTAGAAGCGATTGCACGTATTTTGGAGTTACCCAATAATTATAATATATTTCGTCGCGGCATTGTTGGTTACATCTTTCGTTTAAGTATTTTTGGGTAAGAGAATAGTAGGTAGTCTGTTGTTTATAATTTCTTTCGTTTAAGTTTTCTGTTGTTTGTGTCATTTGTTCAGGTGTGTGTTTTTTTAAACAATTGGAACACCCTTATTGGAGCTACGAAAATGTGGGTTGCATTAAGGTTTCAATAATTTTCACATTAGCAATCTTAAGTGCTTTGCAAACATTCAGTAGTTAAAGCGGGCGAAGCCGCGAGCGGGTCGCTAGTTTTATATAAAAAAGCACATCTAAAGAAGCTTTCAAGCTTATTTCAATAGCAATATATGAAAATAATATACCAATTTATGAATTTTCCATGAGAACATCGTGCCCGTATAGAATTACGTTATCTAATACGAACTGAGCGTCTAATAAATTTTAGGCGAATTTGGAGAGTAAATAATCTTATAAGAACGCAAGATTTTCTACAGCCTACGCATGAGAGTAAAGATGTGGAGGAAACCTTTAAATATAATATAGAATTATATAAATATTAAAGCCGTTGTGGTACAGTGCGACAGCGACTATAAACACGGTGATTTGAAGTTCGATTCCCACTCGAGGTATTTCCATTATCTTGCTCTGGTTACGAGACAATGTCCTAGCGAATTGGGCAAAAAGTGGGAAACGGAGTGTTTTAGTACTAGGTCCCCTATGTCTATCCTATTATATGCGGGATACAGCGTGAAACTAAAAAATAACAGTTAATGACTAGAACACATTTTTTATTTATATTAAATAAAATAAATAAATAAATATTTTCTAAACAGATTCTGAAACTACAACCTTTTTATAGGTTACATGCATATTCATACAAATAATTTAATAGTGAAGTGACTATTAATGAATAAATCGTAAGATATATCGTAAGCATTAGTTTCCATTAGATATATCCGGAGATATCGATCCATTTATCATTCGAAGCCTAATTTCAATACTTGCTTTACAACTACAACTACTGTAGTTGACTTGTAATCGATGTTAGGTAATTATGTTGTATACTATAATACTATAAAGCTTGAGCTTGAGTAAAGTGAACATGAGTAAATCTGATAGGTTGTGGGTTCGAATTCCACTCGAGGATTTTTTTTTTATATTTACATTTCCTCGTTGTAGTAATGAGGCAAAGCGCAGCGTTGAGTTCCGCCACTCAACGCGTTATTCCTCCAGAATTCAGTAGCTGTATCCCACAAATAGCTTGATAGGAGAAGGCCTTGATTGAAAAAAGATTACTGAAGCATCATGTGTAGAGTGGGGGAGCTCAACGCCACGCTTTTCCACGTGACCAGAGCGAGGAAATGAAAATATGAAATGTTTCATATCCCCAAAATGGGTTTTGAAGCCAGAACCATCGCCATTACACTCACACCCTAATGCCACCGGGCCACGATGCCCTCAAATTTAATTTCTAAGTAAATTTGTGTATAACAAAACCACTTAGAACATTTGAAAACAATTAAAAATCCTCTGTTATTTAAGACCCGTACATTTTATTGGTAGTATCTATCCATTCTAATTGCGAAGTGCTAATAGGCACTTCCGCCAATATGTATGTATGTTTGTACGTTACACACTATGTACGATTTGTTAACATGTTCTTTAGATACATTATTCTAATGAGATTGGGGTAAGTTTATATGAAAGGAAGGAGGAAGTTTTAATGAACGAAAAAAAATAAATTGTTTTTGGTTTTCGTTCAAAGACTATATGTAAACATCTTTCTTCTTTAATTTCAATTAATGTAAAAGTATTGCAATTTTACTATTATTGCAATTTTTATATAGCTTCTACTCTTCTATGCTCTTCTTCTATAAGAGGGAGCCATTTATTAAGACGTTTTTTAAGATATATCGAGCATGAGCATGAAAGGCGGAGCTCAACGCGCTTTTTTTTACCAGAGCAAGGTAATGAACATAGCAATTCATTTACCTAAGTGGGAATCGAACTCTGAATCATCACATTTACAGTCAAATGCTGACATGATGCTTATTATTCAGATATGGTTAGAAAATTTGAAAAGTAGAGGGCTAGTAAAAAGAAGCTATTTTACAAATGATAATATTGTGGAAAAGGAAAAAAAAATCTTAAATAATATAAAAATATGTATACTTCAGTTATTCTTAACAGATTTTTTTTTTTTCATATCAATAAAAATATCGATTTCCAGTAGAGTTATGAGTGAAGTATCCCGGATCCCGTTATAGTCTACGTTCTAATTCCGCCTTTCACGTTTTGCTACACTATTGCAATACAAGTACAGGTAGATCGAAATGGTAAGAACGTAAAAAAAGAGATTGTAATATCATTATGGTTGGCGTGGCAGAACCAGCAGGTGATGATATTAAAGAACGATATATCAACGAAGAATCTGAAGTAATTAAAATTATCACGTCATTAAAAAATGATATTTCCAAACCAGAGAAATTCTTTCGCCTCAGCAAATACAATCCTGAAAAACCTCGTAAACTCAAGGTATGTTTTGCTAATCCCGAACAAACTACATACTTACTCCGTAACAAAGACAAACTTCCTGCTAACGTCAAATTCTCAGACCAAACCCCAACCCAGTATAAATATCTGACATATGTGAAAGATGAACTTAAGCGACGTACTGCTAACGGAGAAACGAACCTTACAATAAAGTATATACAGGGAACACCAACCATAGTTAACAAGGAATCAAAAAACTAAAAATACCATTAAGCACGTCTAGAGCAGTAGATAATATAACTTATCAAATAGTAACCAATTACCAAGATATACATACAAATAAATCACGTTTATCATTTCTATATCTAAATGCAAGAAGTATATGTAAAAAAGGTAAATTTGATGAGTTAAAATGTATATTACAATCTATACCGACAACTATACACATCATACTGCTCACAGAAACCTGGATAGCTACTGAAGACCGCTTGGTCTTCAGCAAGGTCTACAAATAACGAACTATACTCACTACTACAACATAAGGACTGATACGAGAGGAGGTGGTGTGTCAATCTACATTCACAACAACCTGAAACATAATCTTATCGAATCGATATACTTGAATGGCAACAATTACTTATGGATCCATGTCAACAGATTTTGTTTAGACATCGGTGTAGTGTACAACCCAGGAGACACAAACTTGAATACTTTCTTGGAAGACTATGAAGCACAATTAGAACAACGCAAGCGAGCAATAGTTATGGGAGACTTCAATATCGACCTGTTAACAAAAAATCACAGAGTAACTAAATATAAACAAATGATCAGAGAATCGGGTCACAAGTTTCTAAATAAAATTTAAAACATATTACACTAGAGATTCCATTACAAAAAAATCTATTATTGATCATATTATGACTAACCTGAAAGACCATGATTTCAAACTCACAATCATCAACTCAGCGATGACAGACCATAAACAAATATATCTACAAATTAATAAATTCAAACCTGCCCAGATACTACGCAAAAAATATGAAGCCGTTAACTACGATAAGCTATACAAGATAATGCTGGAAACAAATTTTGAAACTATAGAAACTAATTATACATTACTAGAAAACAAAATCAAACAATGTTTAAATGAAAGCAGAATTACCAAAGTGAAAATACTGAATCCACCACAAAAAGACTGGATAAATAGTGACGTATGTGCAAATATCACCTATAGAAACAATTTGTGGTACCAACATAAGCAGGATCCTAGTAATGAAATAATAGAAAATAATCTTATTACAGCAAGAGAGACTACCCTACAACTAATTGAAAAAACCAAGAATGACTACTTCTTTAAACTATTCCAGCAATTTAATAATGACTCTAAAAAAACGTGGTATCTTATTAAGCGTTTAGCCAACCAAAACATTAAATATAGTAGCGCCCCCCACAAACTGACTGTAAATTCGAAAGACATTATCGAACTGAGCGAGATCTGTGAGGTTTTTAATGAATATTTTTCAAGCATTGGCCAAACGTTAGCTAAAAAAATCCCGCACAAATATCACAATCCCCAAAACTGCTCATTTTTGTTAAATTTTGTTACTTACGACTCACTATCCTCTCTTGAACCTTGTACAGCTGAGGAAATAATAAAAATTGTAAACAAATTAGACTCAAACTCAAGCTCGGGCATTGATAAAATTTGCGTTAAAGCTATAAAGCGCGTAGTGAATCTAATAGCTCCAACTTTATCCAAATGTTTTAACAAAGCCATAGTTGACGAAATATTTCCTCCTAGTCTTAAAATAGCTAAAATAAGCCCTATCTATAAATCTGGACTTAAATCGGATCCTGGTAATTATCGTCCGATCTCGGTACTTCCAGTCCTTTCTAAAATCTTAGAAAAAATTATATACAAGCGCTTGACGAAGCATCTTGATAGCCAAAAAATTATTTCCGATCGCCAGTACGGTTTTAGAGCGAAAAGCAACACCCTAGCTGCAACACTTGACCTTATAAATAAAATCAAACTAAACCTAGACAAAAATCACATGGGCGTGTTCATTGACCTGAAAAAGGCATTCGATACTGTTTGCCACCAACTGCTACTCGGAAAGCTTAAACGCTATGGTATCCAGGACAAAGTTTTAAATTTATTGCAGTCTTATTTGAGTAATAGGTATCAATCGGTCAAAATAGATCAAACCCAAAGCAAAATCCTACCAATCACCTGTGGCGTTTCCCAGGGTTCTATACTAGGTCCACTGTTGTTCTTACTTTACGTAAATGATATTGCGTTTTTGGGTCTAAGGGGTCATCTTACTTTATATGCAGATGATACGTGTCTTTTTTATTTTGGAACCAACATTAATAATATTATGATACAAGCCCAAAACGATTTGGATATTCTATCTGAGTGGCTCAAATTTAACTTGCTGACCATAAATACTACCAAAACGTGCTATGTTATATTTCACCAGAAGAATAAAAAGGTTCCATCTCATAATCCATTAGTAGTCAATAATTCAATTATAATACAAAAGTCTCACGAAAAATACCTGGGCCTGAGGTTAGACAGTCACCTTATGTGGACCTACCAAATTAATCACATAAGTAAGAAACTTTCATCTCTCTTAGGCACATTGCGAAGCGTGTCCCAATGCGTCCCTATAAAACTTAGATACAACATCTACAATTCCTTAGTAAAATCCAACTTAAGCTACTTAATTGAAATTTGGGGAAACGCATCGAAAACTAAATTACATGAATTACAAATTAAACAAAACAAATTAGTAAAAATGTTATTCCACTATCACCATCTTACCCCTACAAAAACAATATACACTAAGTTAGGAATCATGAACATTAAGCAACTATACACTTACAACACATGCATCTTAATTAAAAAAATTATTAACCGTAACATCCATACAAATTTATCTTTTATTAAAAATTCACAAATATATAATCGTAGTACTCGCCGAGGCAGCTTACTTGTTATACCGAAGGTCCGAACAAAATTTGCCCAGAAAAACATTACATTTGACGGGGCACTACTATATAATAAATTACCCTACGACATAAGAAATGTAAGCTCGCTTAATGTTTTTAAATCTAAATTATGTAAATATATTCATACAAATTATTCGGAATATTTATAAAAAAAAAAAAAAAAACTATATATTTTTTTATAATAATGGCTTACTGTGATTAGCTCTTTATACTCTTAATATTTATGAAACCTAAATTATCCTAATATAATTTCATAAATCATCAAAAATATACAAATAAAATGTTACTATAAAATAATATAAAATCACTCATTGTAACTACAACTTTATACTCAAAGAAAAATTCTACCCACTAGAAATTAATATTATATAAATTTGTACCTTATTTGTACTAAGTTAAGTGAAGCAAGAAGACACAAGAATGAAGAACATTTTGCAAGTATTAAGACTGATTTTTAAATCTTAAATTTGTAAACATTAATTATATAAATCTCATGTAAGTGACTATAAAGTCTTTGTTGAGAAATAAATATCTTTAAACATAAAATAAATGGTATAGAGTAACAAAATATATTTTTGGAGAATCGTGCCTTGCCTCTACACTTAAACTAAGAAAATAAAAATATAAATTTAAACAAATATTTTATTACCTCGAGTGAGGATCGAACCCGCAACCAATAACGTTAATAATTATATACTTGTGCCCCTGCGCCACGACTGGCCTCATCACCTAGCTAAATATGATACATTAGTTACCTCCAAACCGTGTCAGAAAATCACTCTATGAAAATTTATTTATCGAACCTACACACTCAATTCAAATATAAACGCTTTAACCACTGTACTATACAGATACTATAATATTGTTATAATACAATGACATACTTTGTCGACACGAAGTTAGGCATCAATTTAATTATGAAGGCAAATTTCCTAACTCAACAAAGTTTCAAAGTATGAAAATTGTGTTTTCTAATGCTATAAATAAGATAATGTATGTACCTCTTATATTATTATTTACTTCAGTTCTTAATATTATTAACAATAATTTTGAGGCATAGTTAATCATTTTATTGAGGCCAGTCGTAGCGCAGCGGCACGAGGTGTGACTGTTAAACCGACTGGTTGTGGGTTCGATCCCCACTCGAGGAGATGAAATATTTACTTAAATTTATATTTCCATTTCTTCGCTCTGGTGTCGAGGTTAAGCGCGGCGTTGAGTTCTGGCACTCAACACGCAATGCCTCCAGAATTCGGCAGAAAATAGGGAACGGAGTGTTTTAACACTAGGTTCCCTCTGCCTACCCTGCTGTCTGCGGGATACAGCGTGAAGCTTAACATTATTATATGTTCTGACACTAAGCTGATAAGTGATTGATTTCTCTTACGTTACCCTTTACTCTTCAGTCCCATCTCTTTTCCATCAAATTAAATTGATATCCAACGCTGCCGCTGCTGAGGTTTTAGTGGTGGGTTTGATTCGGAGATTTCATTTACGATAATTTTTTTCGCTGGACTCCATAATTTATTAAGATATTTACATTTATGCTTTGTATGAGCCCACGTACTCTATACCAAGTTAAGGAACTCGTGATAGCTGTCTTTCAACTTCCTGCCTACTCTGCTATGTAGGATAAAGCGGAAGCTACAAAATAACTACGTAAAAATTAGTATAACAATTTTTTATTTTCGTTCTCTCTCTCTCTTTCTCTCTCTTAAATGTATTAAAATTCTGAATTATATACAGCGTACGTAATAATACAGTACAAAGTACTATTTTAAATAAAGAAAATATTTTTTTTGAGTAGTAACAATACAGTACAGCACTTAGCAGTTTTGTAGTAGCATCATATGCAGAAGGAAGCTGGTGCAAGGATACTCCGTTACCCAATTTCCGCCCAATATTGGAGGCATTGTGAAAGTGTAAAACTGAATAGGGCGACTAAGATTTTAGACTAGATCCTTCCTATCCTTTTATTGGGTATGCAATTTATTGTGTACAAAATGTTGGACATTGGCGTTGAGTTCCGCCACTCAACACGCAATGCCTCCAGAATTTCCTATTCCAGAGGCGGAAAGTATGGAATGGAGTGTTTGCGGGATACAGAGTGAAAGTGGTTTATATTTTTTTTTTATTTTTGACTATATTTTTTGTCATAATATACGTGTAAGTCTTCTAGTCTCTTCACTTTATATAAGTCTACCTATTTACCTGATGAAGCCAGTCGTGGCGCAGGGGCACAAGTACTAAAACCGCGACTGGCTGTGGGTTTCCTTCGAGAAAATTTAATATTTATTTTTTTCATTTCTTCGCTCTGGTGTCGAAGCAAAAACATGGGGTTGAGTTTCGCCACTCACCACGCAACGCCTTCAGAATTCGGTAGATAATGAGCTACGGAGTACCTTAACACTAGGTTCCCTTTGTGTACCCTCATGTGTGCGGGAGACGGCGTGATGCTGTATCTACCTTTTACTTTGTAGTGAATATTATCTTTTATAAAATTAAATAAATAATAATAATAATAATACATGTAAACTTCTATTTCATTCGATATTAATATTATATACTTACACTACGTTCTATTTTCAAATTTACTTAAAACTAAAGTGTTAATATTTATATTTATTAAAATCATCCACACGCAGCGCATTCGCATGACAAACTTGTTTCGAGTTTTTTTGCTGTGCGTGACGTAGCCTGCTTGCTAGCTACGAGTAAAGAGTCGGCTACTATCGCTTGCGACGTTCACTTGTTTTAATATTGTACTCCTTGCTTGTATTCAATTTTAAGCCTTATCTTCTTGCTAATACGTATCTGTTTCGCTTATCTATTTCTTTTAGTATTTCTTTAAATTTCTTTATTTCCTTCTGTGATTGTGTAAAATTATTTTCTTTGTATATCTTCTTAAGTGTTAATAAATTTGGACAATTATTCCACAAAATTTTGGAAATTTAATTTCACTCCATAATTAAAAATATAAAATATTATTAAATAGCGTATTTCACAAAAACCGCTATATTGGTGACCCCGAAATTAGTGAACACTATATTAAATATCTACGTTTTCTGCTGGCGAGAAGATTAAAAACGGCAAGAGGCCATTTTGACGACCTTTGCAAGGTGACCTCTAGTACACGATGGAGGACGCGACTACATCCAACGTTTGTAGGATTGGCGTGCGTATTCCACCATTCTGGCCGGAAGAGCCAGCCCTTTGGTTTTCACAAATTGAAGGTCAGTTTGCTTTATCTAATATAACAAGTGATGCTACAAAATTTTATTACGTTGCCGCTCAGTTGGACAATCAATTTGCTGTCGAGGTGAAGGATATTATAATTTCTCCTCCCGAGACGGATAAATACGTCACTCTTAAAACGCAGCTAATTAAAAGATTATCTGCGTCTCAAGAAAAGAAGGTGATGCTGTTGCTGAGGCATGAGCAACTAGGTGATCGCAAGCCATCGCAGTTTCTGCGATACATACAAGATCTTGCGGGTTTGTCTGTTCCCAAAGATTTTTTAAAAACATTATGGTCAAGTAGATTACCACAAAATATTCAAACTGTTATAGCTTCGCAACCTGATCTACCTATTGAAAAATTAGCTGACCTGGCAGACAAGGTGCACGAAATAGCACCCTCATCACCACAAGTCGCAAGCACGTCTGCGATGGCCACACCCCCTGCACCCTCCATGTTGGAAGAAATGGCCAAGCAGATCCAACTCCTGACCAAGCAGGTATCTGAACTCTCGACCCAGGTACGTCACAATTCGATACCATTCAAGTTCAGAGAGCGTTCCCGGAGCCATTCCAGGCATCGTTGGAAGTTAACTTCCCACCAAAAATGTTGGTACCATTTTAAATTTGGTTCCAACGCAAAAAAATGTGTACAGCCATGTACTTACGGAGAGTCGGAAAACTCTCTGGGCAGCCGGAAGTAGCGGCCAACGTCTGCCCTTTACCTACAGGCCGTCTTTTCATTACCGACCGTATTTCAAAAATGCTTTTCCTCATAGATACTGGTTCTGATCTCTGCGTTTTTCCACGGTTGGCTACCAAGGCGCCCTGTACCAAGACGAAGTATGAACTTATGGCAGCCAACGGTACAGTCATTCATACTTACGGTCCTACATTATTGCAGTTAGACCTAGGACTGAGACGTACTTTCACCTGGAAATTTACCATCGCTGATGTTTCGAAACCAATTATCGGCGTAGATTTTCTGATATTTTACAAGCTTCTTGTAGATTTCAGATATCAGCGCCTCGTCGATGGAACTACTACACTGTCAGTGCAAGCACTACAAGAAAATATCTCCGATGACCTTGCGTCAGTCAAAGCCATCTCAGGAGAATCAAAATACCATCAGCTGCTTCATGAGTTCCCAGAGGTAACGAGACCATCAGGTACGTCTTCCCTACCTAAGCATAATACTGTACATTACATCAAAACCATACCCGGACCACCAGTTACCAGTAGACCTCGTCGTTTAGACCCAGTTAGACTGAAAGCGGCCAAAAAAGAGTTTGATGATATGCTCTCACAGGGAACTGCCCGCTCGTCTAACAGTTCGTGGTCTTCCGCTCTGCACTTAGTTAAGAAGAAGGACGACGGATGGAGACCATGTGGTGATTATAGAGCACTCAATGCTCGCACAGTTCCTGACAGGTATCCTATACGCCACATCCAAGATTTTTCCTACCAACTCTCTGGTTGTTCAGTATTTTCAACGATCGACTTGGTTAAGGCGTACAATCAGATACCAGTACACGTCGATGATATCCACAAAACAGCCATTACAACTCCTTTTGGACTTTTTGAGTTCCCGTACATGACCTTCGGACTGCGCAATGCAGCACAAACCTTTCAAAGGTTCATGGACGAAGTACTACGTGACTTTGATGAGTTTTGTTTTGGTTACTTAGACGACATTTTGGTATTTTCCAGTTCTGAAGAGCAACATCAGCGCCATCTCAGACTACTCTTCACCAGGCTCAAGGAGTATGGTGTTTTGATAAACACATCCAAATGTGTCTTCGGGCAGCGACAGGTAAAATTTCTTGGTTACCTAGTGTCAGGTTCTGGGACTCAACCTTTAGAAACGAACGTAAAGAGCATACAGGAGTGTAGCGTGCCTAAAACTGCTAAGGAATTAAGACGTTTCCTTGGTATGTTTAACTTTTATCGTCGTTTTATTCCCGGCGCCGCAAACATTCAAGCACCATTAGACTCTGCGCTTTTAGGACCCAAGATGAAAGGAGCTAGGCCGATCACAATGACACCTGAGATGATGGAAGCTTTTGATAAATGTAAGACTTGTTTATCTCAAGCCACGTTATTGGCTCATCCAGATTCATCTGCAGAGCTAGCTATTGCCACTGATGCATCTGATGTCGGTATTGGAGCAGTACTTCAACAACGTGTCAACAACGTATGGCAACCTCTTGGTTTCTTTTCTAAAAAACTAACATCTGCACAAAAGAAATATAGTCCTTACGACCGAGAGCTTTTAGCTATTTATGAAGCCATTAAATATTTTCGACACATGGTTGAGGCTAGAAACTTTGTGATTCACACTGATCATAAACCTCTCACCTATGCATTCAACATTAATAGGGAGAAATGCTCACCGCGTCAGTATCGATACTTTGACTATATTTCACAATTCACAACCAGCATTCAATACTTACCAGGACGTTTGAACGTAGTGGCTGATACACTGTCACGACTGGAAGAGGTGAGTCGTTCTATTGATTACCAGGCTCTGGCACTTGCTCAAGATACTGATCCTGAACTGCTAGGTCTGCTTCAAAAAGGCTCATCGTTAAAACTGGTTAAGGTAGATTTGCCAGACTCTAACCAGAAGATATATTGTGACGTATCAATGTCTTCTCCACGCCCGTTCATTACTGAGAAATTTCGCCGACAAGTTTTTGAAGCGTTACACAGCTTGAGCCATCCTGGTAGGACAGCTACAGTGCGGCTGGTAACACAAAGATTTGTATGGCCAGGGATTCGCAAGGACTGTAGAGAGTGGACACAAGAGTGTATACTTTGTCAAAAGAGCAAAGTTCACCGTCATACCCTTGCTCCCTTATCCTCAATCCCAACTCCTACGTCGAGGTTTGCACACATCCACCTCGACATCGTCGGACCTTTAACAATTTCGTCTGATTTCAGGTATTGCCTTACAGTCATCGATCGTTTCACACGATGGCCTGAGGCATACCCACTCAAAGACATCACAGCTGATTCCTGTGCTGCCGCCCTTCTCTCTGGTTGGATAGCAAGATTTGGTTGCCCTCTTCGAATTACAACCGATAGGGGACGTCAATTCGAGTCGCATCTCTTCAGGGCACTATCAGCCATGATTGGTGCACATCATTTTAGAACCACTTCATATCACCCAGCTTCCAACGGCTTGATCGAGAGACTCCATCGGCAGCTAAAAGCAGCTATCATGTGCCATCCCTCTTCAACCTGGACGGAAGCACTTCCGTTAGTGCTGCTGGGCATCCGTAGCGCCTGGAAGGACGACATTCAGGCTTCAGCAGCTGAGCTGGTCTACGGGGAGCCCCTTCGTCTTCCAGGACAATTTCTCGCACCCTCTGAAGATTACAAGACAGGTGATATCACAAATCTGGCTACTCGTCTTCGTGCTAGTATGGCACGACTTTCGCCGAAGCCCACGTCATGGCATAGGACAGGTCCTTTTCATATGCCGGCCGACCTTGCAGACTCGACACATGTTTTTTTACGGCAGGACCACGTCCGCAAACCACTGGAACCACCATATGCAGGCCCGTACAAGGTTCTTAAAAGGACGCCTAAATATTTTCAGATAGACATATCTGGTAAGCCTAACAACGTGAGTGTGGACAGGCTCAAGCCCGCATATGTTACGCGAGAGGCCGTTCCTGTATTAAACCGACCAGTTACTGCACCAAAGGCAATCTCTCAGTCTCAGTCTGATGTGGAGCAGAAACTTGAAAAGCGGACACGAAGCGGAAGAAGAGTTAGATTTCCAGACTACTATCGCCCTTAACCAGGTCTCTGGGGGGGAGTACTGTAGTGAATATTATCTTTTATAAAATTAAATAAATAATAATAATAATAATACATGTAAACTTCTATTTCATTCGATATTAATATTATATACTTACACTACGTTCTATTTTCAAATTTACTTAAAACTAAAGTGTTAATATTTATATTTATTAAAATCATCCACACGCAGCGCATTCGCATGACAAACTTGTTTCGAGTTTTTTTGCTGTGCGTGACGTAGCCTGCTTGCTAGCTACGAGTAAAGAGTCGGCTACTATCGCTTGCGACGTTCACTTGTTTTAATATTGTACTCCTTGCTTGTATTCAATTTTAAGCCTTATCTTCTTGCTAATACGTATCTGTTTCGCTTATCTATTTCTTTTAGTATTTCTTTAAATTTCTTTATTTCCTTCTGTGATTGTGTAAAATTATTTTCTTTGTATATCTTCTTAAGTGTTAATAAATTTGGACAATTATTCCACAAAATTTTGGAAATTTAATTTCACTCCATAATTAAAAATATAAAATATTATTAAATAGCGTATTTCACAAAAACTGCTATAACTTCATAAAAAACTATTAAACTGAGTTGAAATCGCGTAAATATTAGCATAAAACAAATTTAATATTAACATTTAAATTTGTGGTGACAAAAAAAGATGAAACTTTTTTAATAAAACATACCACCATTACCTAAGAAATTAAAATTTAATAAAAATGCCAGGTGCTAAAGACAATTTCGCCCTAATAAGGTTTAGAAGACTATAAAAAACAACGAAAATTTTCATAACTTTGTTGATACAGTAACAAAGTACATATTTATATAGATGTATCAATGCCTGCTTGTGAGTTTAAATTCTACTAAGTATGAGATTCACGCCATGCCTATCCTCTATATAAGTATATTGTATCCCGCAAACAGCGAGATAGGCAGAGGGAACTCAATGCTAAATCACTCCGTTTCCCCATTTTCCACTAAATTCTACAGACATTGCGCGTTGAGTGGCGGAACTCAACGCCGCTCATACGTTATCTACTCTGCTAAATGCGGGGAATAGCGTGACGCTATAAAATAGTTACTAACAATGTATGCACAATTGGAAGTAATCCCTATAATTGAGAACTAAGACTCCGTATCTGAACTCTTCTTTCGTAAGTTCGATTCCCACTCGGGTTAATAAATAAAATTGGGAAAAGTTAAGGTCCACCCAATTATCCCGAACAAGAATCAAACTCACAACCATCTCATACACTCATACATTATAATAACTAATTCCGTTAGAATTGCTTCATAAATCTTCATACAAACATACATACATAAATATTTTATTATATCAATATAGATTTTTAATGCAGCATTTAAAATCTATCAGTCATTTACAACAGTAATTACAAATACTCATCGGCATTACTATAGAATATAATAAGAAAATACCTTTAGAATGTAATTTATGGCTGTAATAATTTAATTTGGATTGGAATATAATTCCAAGGCGAATTTGAATAGATATAGCCAACCATAAAATATAATTTACAAGTATTTTAATATATGGATCATATATCATTTTTTTTATAGCTTCACGCTGTAGCTTCACGCTGTATCCCGCACACAGCAGGGTAGGCAGAGGGAACCTAGTGTTAAGACACTCCGTTCCCCACTTTCTACCGAATTCTGGAGGCATTGCGTGTTGAGTGGCAGAACTCAACGCCGCGCTTAACCTCGACACCAGAGCGAAGAAATGGAAATATAAATTTAAGTAAATATTTCATCTCCTCGAGTGGGGATCGAACCCACAACCAGTCGGTTTTGCAGTCACACCTCGTGCCGCTGCGCCACGACCGGCCTCAATTTTTTTTATAGCAGTATAGACAAACAGAGTCTAGTGTTAAGACACTCCGTTATACGGGCACAACTTTCAAGACGTGAGCGTGCATGATGAGTGTGTTGAGTGATAGATAATTCCCCCTAGCATGAATTGAACCCAAAACCATCAAGCGTACAGCCAGACGATGTACCGCTACGCCTCGATGGTCTCATCTCTATCTCTATATCTTATAAAATAAGAACGCATTTCGTCTCTGTCTGGCCTTTCTAAGCGATCTTCTTCTAAACCACCCCAACGGATTTTGATGCGGTTTTCACCATTAGGTAGAGTATTTCTCAGGGAAGGTTTATATGTGGTTTATTATATGTATATTTTATTGTAATTTGACATAAATATGATAAATGTGCATAAAGTCCTACCCGTTGAGACACTTTCACGCATGCGCTGCTTTAATGGTAAGTCCTACATGAAAATAATGTACTAGAGTATTATTTCTCTTAATAAGATCTACAAAAAAAGTCAGCGACAGCATATTCGTATCTTCTAAGGATAACATACAGTGAGCATATTTCTGTCTAAAATTAGTAATTTGAATATATTTTTTTTGTGAGGGATGTTTGTCGATAATAGTATCAATCCTTATCCTTTTAAATAGTTTATTAATTTTCTACGTTAAACGAAGATAAAATTTGGCTTTTTTACATAATTTGAAATTACGAATAGTTTTAGAGAAAAACGCATTTAATTGTTGACACATCGCGCCGGCTATAAACCGCAGTTTTGGCGCAAGTTTCATTTATTACCTAACTCTCAGCATATAAATAAGTATATTAGTTACGTTGGCCATTTAATGGAGATCAAAACTGTCTTTTACTGTTTTTCATTTTAATAAGTACTTTAGAAGTTGTTACAATATCAAAAAATCCTTGCTGCGAAACGGCTCACCACGCGCCATGCGTCCCCCCCGCGCCCCGCGACGCGTCCGCCGCGCCCGTCTCCCCGCCTGCCTCTGTAGCGAAGTAGACTTAGATGCGATTA
>JAJHJA010001381.1:0-38314 GCA_021202915.1 Heliconius himera | reverse complement strand
TTAACACATTTAGTAACACGGCAAGCCAAATAAAAGCTTCGAAAAAAACCGGAGAAATATTATATACTAGAGGGCGCGCGCGGCTTCCGCCCGCTTATTAGGAGTGAATTCTAAAAAAACCACGAAACACGTGTTCAATAAAATATTTTTTAACAGTCTGAATTTTAAATTTTTATAAAAATCGGTGGCAATTTAAAGATTTTTCCATATAAACTTTCAACCCCTTATTTGAACCCTTAGGGGGTGAATTCTTAAAAAACCATGAAACACGTGTTCAATGAAATATTTTTAAGAGTCTGAATTTCAAATTTTATAAAAATCGGTGCGATTTAAAAAAATTCCATACAAACTTTCAACCCCTATTTTATCCCTTTAGGGTTAAAATTTTCAAATTCCCTTCTTAGTGGATGGTCCAGAATATGAAAATAAACCATCTGCCCAAATTTCACGTTTCTACCATCAGCGGTTACGGCTCTGCGTGCGTCTTACCTCAGTCAGTCCAGCACAAGTCCTTTTATATATATAGATTATTTTAAAGTTATTGTTGCTTCTCACTGTATGCCACATAGCAGGGTAGGCAGAAGGGAACCTAGGGAACCTAGAGCTAAAGACACTCTGTTTCCTTTAAGTCACTTCCGTCTTCCATTTTGGCCAAATTTTGGTAGGCATTGCGTGTGAGTGGCGGAACTTAAAGCCGCGCTTTGCCTTGTTACCGTTACGTTCGTACCAAAACTAGAAAATGAGAACAGTAGGTATTTCAATTCCTCGAATGGAAAATTGAACGTACAACCTGTCGCGTTTTAAAGTCATACACTTGTGCCTCTGCACTACGACTGGCCTGTCTCTATGTAATCTGTTAAAATATTTTCTAAGTATATAAAAATTGTTCTCACTTTCGAATTCAAAATTAAATATGTACATGAAAGGTATTTTTTTTTCCTTTTATATTACTTTTACTTTTATGTTATTAGATTTACAAATAAATACTTACTAGTTACTATCTATACGATTTTAATAAGAAAAATAACTATTAATAGCGATTACAACGACGGCCTTCTCTCACTTCCGGGCTAGAAGGCCTAATTTATTTAGCATAACATCAAATTTTTTATCAGTCCCACATAAATTTTTTAGGTAATTTACCGAGAAAATTGACAAAACTGACAGCTTATCGACTAAACGAGTATCTATATATTTTGTGTTAAAAATTTATTCATTTTCATTCATTAACGTTAGATTTGAATTAAAACTTGGTTAATCGGACTGATTAGCTACTGTATTGAAAGTTTATATTTAACGACTAATTAGTAGTTCCGGCGGAAGTAGCATTTTCCGATATATTTTTGACCAGCTTTAAATAAAAAAGAGGTTAAAAGTTACTTGTGTATGTAATGTGATTTTTGTTGTAGGTAATTGGATAATATTTGAGTGTGATGATACATTTAAGATTTTAAAGCATCTGTTCTAAGTTTTGTAAGTGCGCGTTATTTAGCCCACAAATTTCTCAAAAATTAAAAGTCATATCCATATGCTAAATTTTCGATTTAAATGTAGTAGATACTTACGTAGGTATATGCCGACTTAAAAGCAACTTATTTTTTTTTAAACAAATGTCATTTCTGGATGGGACATATTACATACGTAATATTCAGACTATTACATGAGATTTTTAGTGCTAGTAAAGTGCCAGCGCCTCGCTTTGTCAAATACGAAATTTTTTAACGGAAATATATTTGAACTAACAACCATCGCTTTAAATTAACCAATGTTTACTGCACCATGATGGTCTTTAGTTATTTAAATAACTAATCACCGTGAAAAACAAACAAATTAATCGTAAATAACTTACAAAATAGGTATAAAATACGGAAAAATATTGCTTTATAAAACGCAGCTGTGCGCTTCTATTATGAAAACCCGTTTCACTTCATATACATAATATACCTTGAAAATATTAAATAATGAATATTAGCTTGTAGTGTTTTTCTATTTAAAAAAAAATACTGAAAGGAACGAGTGATACAAAATGCGGCGTTGAGCTACGTCAATTAACACGCAATACGCAATGAGTGATTTGACAATGGGTTCCCTCAATCTACTGTGTTATATACATGATACTGCGTGAATCTAAAAATATTTTTTTAATTTTCATTGCTTTTAGGCGCAAAACGCGTTGACTTAACGCTGCAGTTTATCCGACAAAATAAAATAATATAGATAACAGAGTTTCCATGATTGGGAATTGAACCCACAACCATCATAAGTACCTACCCACATATTGCTAACAGACAAGGATTTCTTCTAATTTATCCTCAAATAGGTATATAATTAAATTCTTTAGAATAATTTAAAATAGTTTTAGTCTATAAAATTGTACAAAACAACTTTCCTCCAAAAGACCACCGACGAATCTAATAATATTAACTAAATAATAGCTTCATTGAGTATCAAAGGGACATTAAAAGTTTTATTTAGATTGACTCCCACGTACTTTATGGTACCTACATGCAGTCGGATACACGATTTATTATACCTTTATTTTCTATTAAAAACGACAGAAAAAGTTAAAAGACTAGTGACTCATTACTCTGTTCTATGTATAGAGAGAGACATGTATGTGATATAAGTAACGTCAATATTCCATAAAAAAAAGATTTGCGTTGTTGGTATGTGTGGTAATCTCTCATAACACTTCCTTAACGTGGCTGGTACAAAAATGCTTGTAAACGCTTACATAATTAAATTGCATCGGTCCCACTGCCGGATTCGAACCCGCTATATATCTATTACAGTAAATTCAGTTGCGGTTTTCGTGGTGCTGTGGCACAAGGACGATAAACGCAACGGTTGTGAGTTCGATTCCCACTCAGATATTTTTTTTTCATATCCTCGCTCTGGTAAAAAGACAAAACGCAACGTTGGGCTTTGGCATTTCACACGCACTTCTCAAAAATTGGACGGAAAGAAGCGAACAGAGTGTCTTAACACTAAGTTCCTCCTGCTTATCCTAAAATATGCGGGATACAGCGTGGGGAAAAATAAAAAAAAAATAAAAAAGTTAATTTATTAGACTTAATAAGTACCACATATATTACTTTAATTCTTAAACATCAATTCTTAAAGTAAATTTTACTTAAACGGCCGACTGTACCCACCGGAACTAGTCAGATCGTTATCGGATTTCAAAATCATTTGGACACGAGGCGCCCAAGATTTTGATCTAATTAAGTGAGAAATTATTGATTTTTTTATTGAGATTTTTACTTTTAAGTTGCCGACGGAAGACTAATTTGGTAGCTTAATATATATTGTTATAATAAATCAATGTGTTAATACAAAATGCACGTTTCACGTAGTTTCCCGTATGCAGCAGAATAGCCTAGTGTTGAGACACTCTGTTTTTTAGTTTCCAGACAATTTTCGAGATAATATGTGTTGAGTGGCGGAACTTAATGCCACGGAGAAATGGAAATAAATTAGATATGAATATTTCCACCAGTGTTGAAGCGATTTAAAATTATATTTTATATACGTAAAAATATTTTAAAGACTTTTTTTTTCTTAAAAAATAATCTTGTGCTCCACCCATCCAGAATTCAGAGTTAAGACACTCCTTTCTGCCAATGTCATTGCCAAAGCCACCAAAGCGAAAAAATAAAATAAACTTAATCATTCCTACAAATAGGGATCGAATCCACAAATTTAACTTATTCAATCTGATAGGTACTATGTAAATATTTTAACATTTTTTTTGAAAACACAATATATTAAGAATCTAAGATTTTCAAGAAAACATTTTTGCCTTCCCTACAAAACTAAACCTACAGACTGTTGAAGATAGCGGTCTGATCAAACACTCGAGAGCATGCAGCGCTGATGAAAACGAAAGCGAATTGCAGCCGGTAATCTATATATAGATATATGTAGATAACTTGAATAATTTTAGTATGTGGGTCTTACGCATCTCGGGCGGAGCTCAACGCGGTGTTTCTCTAAAAATTTATATGCCGAAACGTTTACGATAACTATGACTTTGATTATCTGACACTGATCACAAGGTACTACCTAGTAGCACAGTTGTCTGTGTGCGAGAAGAGGCACTATCTAGAGTTAAGACACTTCTTTACTTCTTTCTCCACTTTATGCCCAAATTTGGGATACTGCGTGTTAAGTGGTGGAGCTCAACTCAATTTAATATGAAGAAAATTTAGTAATAAGTTACTAAACTGTGATACTATTTTTAAAAATATAAATATTTTTGCGCTTTCTAAAATAGTAAAAACGATGAAGCTAAAAAAAACCTACATAAGAATTGAACCAGCAACCATCAGATCTTGTCAAAAAAATGTCCACCCATCCTACATACCACCTAGTTACCAACCCAAACTATATTTAAATTAAGCAAAAATCCAAAACCGACTTTAAATATAAAAGTTCCTTTATCTGCTACGTAAATTGTGTCAATTATGTCGATGCATTTTTGCCTTCGGGTGAAATAAGTATTAAAAAAAGCCTTTACCCCGCCTCGCTACCTTGGCGCCGTGGTGAGATAAGGAAAGGCCCCTTTTTTCTTATGTCTTTTATGGGACGATAATAATAGTTTTTTTTAACCCGTTCGCTCGTCGATCTAATATAACGTGAGGATTGGCGATTCATTTGGCTGGTAGTTTTTGTTCTAATTTTTGTATGTACAATATGTTCACTAACTAGTATTAAGATATTACGTGTTACGTAGCGACATTTAACGCTGCGTTTTGTATTGTCATCAAGGTGAAAAAATAAAAATAATTGGTTTTTTTGTCTTAGACATGTGGCAGACATGAACACTGTACAACCCAGTCCCAATATATATTTGTACACAATCATATAAGTAAGTACATATCAAGACCCAAAAATATATTTTATTTTAAATAATATTGAGATCACGTAAGCATATTTAAAAATATTCAAAATTTAGTTGAGGCTTCTAAAGGATTTATATTAAAAACAAAAATTTACAAGCCATCAATTATTATGTAGTAAATTATACCTATTAAAAACATAAATATTACGACAAACCGTGTAAATTCTTAAAGACTATTAAGAAATAGCATGAAATTTATCTTCGTTTTTACTTTTTTTTTAAATAAACACCCACATTTCTAAATTTCCAACAATTCAATCATAATTTGCCACAAACAACGCCCACTTTGACGGCTGTCAAATTAAACTGACATCTTCTTTCGTTTTTACGTTTATTTTGACAATAGTTTTTTTTCTAGCAACGGTCAGGCACGCACATTTTTTTGTAGTGACGTATACAGCCAAAATATTGTTAGCTAAGATATTTTGCGAACTGATAAGACCGGCGCCTCGAGGATTGGGCTCCTTAATCTCTTAAAAATATGCGTCACATGCTTTCTTTTGTTTTTTTTTAGAAATTCTTACGTTTACTCACGTTTTATGTGACATGTCTCATTATGTTTTTTTTAATAAATAAAATCGATATTTTCAGTAATTGTAATTGTAAGTGATAAATATTAATATCGAAATATGAATATAAGGATTAAAAAATATATTATTTTTACCTTTTTTTGAACATATTGTGTTTCTTTATTTTTTAAAGTATTGCATCATTTTCACTGAGCAGTCAAGTATAATCTTATGAAATTATCAAATCATTTCATTCCTATATTCTTTAAAAATATTTTTCAATTGAACAAATTAGTAATAAAATATGAGAATCAATACTTGATTTCACTCAAAATCATTTGAAATTAAATTTTTTTGCCAAAAATGAATTTAAAACTAAGGACCTTTATTGCTTACTTAAGCTACTTTTTGTTTGTAACCTGAGTCCTCTAAGACAAAAGGAAAGTATGGTGACAATTATTAGAATACCCATGAAATTAACAAAAATATACCCTATTTTACTTAATTAGGGTTGATTTTTCAATAATTACAGAATAATATAAAAAAGAACTAGGCGCCACACTTTTGTCGCCTCCGATATCCGGTATGAAAGAGAATCTTGTGTTTTTTTTCTCATTTTTTTTTCGACACAGTAGGTCAGTGACCACGCCAGTGGTCTATATACCCTAATGATTTATAGGACTGACGGTGGCGACAGTCCAGACCAGTTTTTTACAAGTTACATGTGTTGAAACTCCTTTAAAATTCTTAAAGATATATTTTATTGAAGATTTTTAATGCCGTCGTGGCGCAGTCGGGAACCGTGACTGTATACATAATGGTTGGTGGTTTGTTATTACTGACAACAAAAACCAAAAATCTTGGCTTTACTTAGCTCACTGAAGGATTAAAGCTTTTATATTTCCTCGTTATACAAAGCGCGGCTTTTAGTTTTTCCACTCAACATGCAATGTTTCAAAAATTGCGTGGTGGTTTTAATACTAGGTTCCCTCTGCCTTCAATAATATATTCAAGATACGTCGTGAAGCTAACAAAATATCAAAATTGAATCTTAAAATCATATACCTATACACTTTTTAAGCACAAAGATTTGATCAATGTCAAAAAAGCGAATGGAGAACGGAGGAGAACACGTAAAACAGTCAGAAAGAAATAAAAAAAAAACAATTTTGGCTAACAATCAAAAATCAAGGAATCCGATAAGCAAACTAAATATTTAAAACGGTGTCAGAACAATTTCATCGTAACTATATATATAGTAAATACCGCGGCGTTGTCCACAAATATTGCCCATTAATTTACTAATATTTATTGTTTGTTTTGTACGAATTTTCTCACGAAGCTCCGGTTGTGGGTTTAGTATACGTATATTAGGACGGTCCCATTCTTTTAATAAACATAGGTGCTTATAATGAATAGGTGTTCGAAAAGAAAAATTGATGTTCTTATACAAATAGATTTATTTATCTTAACGTATCCTGAACTTTGCGTCATAGAAGGCAGTATTAAATGACGTGTCACTATTTCTTATCTGCTTTTCGCTTATTTATTTTTTAGATTCACATTGTATCCCCCATACAGCAAGGTAGACAGAAGGCGTCAGTGTTAAGTGAGGAAATGAAAATTATTCTTCCCCCTTATTGGGAATAGAACCTAAATCGTTCTGTATATTTTTTTTGTATAATTGCTGTTATTTTTATTCTCCATATGAGTCATTTCACGTTTTATAATAAATTTCGTTTCTCGGCTCTGGAGGTATACGAGTCGGTCCGCTGGTATTTACAAGGAGCAACTTCCGTCAACGGTATAAGTCGCTGTATGGGTAGATCAGCAGCAGCAGGTATCTATATTATAAAGTTAGACGACTCCTTATTATCATTTTATTGTAGTAAGTGCCGTACACAACGGGATGGGAATACGGAACCTAGTGCTAAAACACTCCGGTCGCCACGCACCGTATAATCTTTGTGTTGCATGTTGAATGGTGGAACTTAACGCCGCCCTTTGCCTTGTTACCAGAGCGAGAAAATGAAAATTGACTCGAGTGGGGATCTAACCCTCAACTATCATACTTGATCTGCTCTTCAAGCACCGCCCAATATTATTCAAAACAAATCGTAGATTACCTACCCAAGTGGAAATCAAACCCACAACCATTGCGTGTCCAGATATTTACCGACACCACAGGATGATCAATTTAGACATTAGTAATGAGAAATAATTGGTCGGTATATAAAAATTATAATAAATAACTGTAATTAGTTATGGCATAAGTATAAGAAAAAATATTTTATAGCCGTAATTGTGTTTTTTCCCATGCCATCTATGATTTTAATATTAAAATACATTTTTAATTACTTCCAATATCATAGTAATAGTAAATACTACATATTTCTATAATTAATGATTGAATGTTAACAACTGTTTTTTATTATTAGTATATTATCTATATATCCATTTACTGCGTTATTTAAGACGTTACTGTCAGACGATGCACAGATTAAAAAGTAGGCAGATTAGTAAGGTTTAGTGGGAAAAGCAGGGTCTCGATGGAGTATAGAATTATTTTACATTATGTACCTATGTTTCCTCTGGCTACTCTGCTATGTGCGTGAAACAGCGTGAAGCTAAAAATGGTAGATTAAAGAATGCAGGAAAGCACTGAGAGAAGATTTTTCGAAATTCCTAGGAAAACAGAAAAAAAACGGTATTTTCGACGACTTGTATAATATAATAAGTATTATATATATATAATAAATAATTAATCGTCATGCATCTTTATGCATGACGATTAATTATTTATTAGATAAACGCAAAGGCGTTTAACCATTTTACTATGAAATCACTGGCGCCAGAATGATTTATTATATTATTTTTATTACAGATTTAGACATGCACAAGCGTGAGACTGTAAAAGCGACAGGTTGTGGGTTCGATTCGCAATCGAGGAAATAAAATATTTCATATTCTAATTTCCTCTCTTTGGTAAGGAGGCAAAGCGTGGCGTTGAGTTCCACCACTAGACAGCGGATAGTGAAGTACGGTATTGTCTTAATGGGAACGGATTGTCTTAGCACTAGGTTCCCAGGTTCTCTCTGCCTTCCCTGCTATGTGCAACATGCAGCGTGAAGCTTAAAAAAATTGTCAGAAAAATCAATGCATACTTATTATATTTTTTTAGTTGCTAACGCTGCTTCAGCATATAGCAGGGTAGACAGTGCGTACCTATTATAAGTTACTCCGTTCCTCACATTCCGTCTATTAACAGAGACGCAGACACAGAGACAATACTTAATAATAAATTATTATATACAATTTTTGGTAAATTAATTTAAAATACTGGTATAGTGTATCATACAGATAATATACAGGAGTCGACTGTCATGTCAAAGTGACAGCTTACTTTTTTTTCTCCAATAAAGGCTTATAACTTATACAGCCTATGATTTTTTTTTCGTCTCTCCTTAGCATTGTCATAAATCCCTTACAGTAGCTCGGATCTGTCGATTTCTTTGTTACTTTTCAATATTTTCGGTTAAGTTGGTTGTACAGTGAGTATAAAGCTTTAGCTTCGTTGATGTCTTCTGTATAAAGTAAAAATATTTGATATTTATCTATTTTTTTTATCATTTTGAAATAAATCGAACAATTTTTTAAATTAATGTAATGTTTTGTTTACTTTTATTTACAATCAATAATATTGCCAATTTAGTTTTTAATAATTCATTTATGCTTTAAGCTTAAAAGTATTATAGACATATAAAAGGTATATCTATATATATAATATATATCTTCACGTATTATTATTTATTTTTATAAAAATATCGGTGTCTTAGTGTATATCAAACCTAACAGTAAGCTGCTCAGAATTCATAATCCGACATATAAAGTATTCAAATTGAAATACACTAAACATAAACAGCAGTATGACCTTTATATAATTTTACGTAAATACGAGCCTCCAGCTTCGTTTGTGCCATTTATTTTAAAATTATTTTTTTTTATTTAAAAAATATTAAAAATAAATAAAAAATAAACGATGCCGTTGTGGCGCAGGTGCACAAGCGTGTGACTGTGACGTGGCGGTTGTGGCTTCGATTGCCACTCGGGGGAATGAAACAAAATAATAATTTAAGCTCTGAGAACGAGGCAAAACATGACACTGAGTCCCGTCACTACTCAATAGACGTTACAGTACTAATTCTCAATTTACGACGTAGAGTAGAATTATATATTTTTAATTTATCATTTTTTTTTCTTTATGATGATTTTTTTTATTTAGACAAAATTTTATCAAAATGAATTTAAGAGTTTATGAGATATTAGTATCCACGCATTTCTGGAGGAAACATTTATTATATATTTACCTGGATAGACAAATAGGTATTTATTCAGTATATTTTATATTCTTCTTTTTTAAATACATATTTTTAATGACATGTGTTATGAATAGCCCAATGAATAAGTACAGTAGCAATACACTTTTTTGTTACTGTCACAATAGCTTATTAGTTACTGAGTGAGACCAAAGTGAGGATTAGTGTCACATTAGAAGGACTACTTTTGACCATAATATATATAGAGACGGACACAGCTTCGATTAAGTATTATCTAGAATATAATATAGCTTTACAAAGCTTTATGAACTATTTCAAAGATAATAATAATAATATTTAAAAATTCTTCGTGATATGAATATCGTAAAAATTTATTCGTATCGCAAAGGATATTTATCTAAAAAATTATAAATACTGTCGTATTGCTTAGTCGCGAGCAAATTCTAACAATTACATTCATAATTTAAATATAAATTTGATTCATTCAAATTTGAACCTACAACCTTCACGTGTAGGTACAATAAAAAGATCCGTACCTTAGCTACCAATATATTTTATTTGACTTGAACGAACGAACATACAGCTTTCATTATGTTTACTTTTCTATGTATATGGATATAGGTCAATACCTATTGCCGTCTGCCTTCTATATTTGTATAGAGACGACGACAAGGATAACAGGTAGCTATTCCTTAGGTAATATGCAATATCTAGATTCTAGAAATAGCAAATTTATATTTCGAGTTGTTAAAATTTTATGAAACTTTGAAGTTTAATTAATTTTATTTCGTAGTAAAAGTGTCTAATTGTAGTCCCACAGTTAGTGGAAGGCAGTAGACAAAGAGAAAAAATATTCCGTTGACATGCATTCAGGTACTATAATTGGTCGTCGTGCCGCAACGGCACAGTGTCAAACTGAAATGCTACGGTTGTAGGTTCGATTCCCATTCACGGAAATGATTTATTTTCATTTCTTTGCTCTAGTAGCTCTAGTAGCAAGACAAAGCACAGCGTTGAATTTCGTCACCCAACACGCAATGTCTCGAAGTTTGGGGAAACGGAGTGTCTTAACACTGAGATTCCTTGCTATCTGACCGAAATAGCGTGAAACTAAATAATAATAGACATGATAGACAAATTACATAACATATCCGGATACGAACTTAATACCGTCTCAGTCGTCATGCCTTCACAATGAGTCACCGTGAGAATGAAAAGCTACAAGTCATTAGGCTTTATCATATCAATAATATCTGTATTAACCACGCTAGTCGCTACCGGACTCTTGGGTGAACACTAAAGTAGCGGGAAAGCGATTTTAATTTTCTTTAAAACATTTTTTTTTGTAGAATTTTCTTAATATCGATGGTAGAGACAAATGTTTTTTATAATTGTTTCTTATAGGTAGGTATATGTAAGTGCTTTATCAGTTTCGGTTAGATAACGTGCGGCGTTAGGTTCCGTCCCCATATTTGTAAGTTTTGTTACTGAATTGGAGAGCGGAGCAATTTACCGCAAGTTTTTTGGCTATTTCGCTAAATACAGAAGTGAATACAATGAATACAACGAATAATAATGAATTCAAAAGAAAATAAAATTCCGCGCTGCTATTTTGTGTCACAAGAACATTTATATTGGGCCTGCTTTTTTTATAGCTTTACGCTATATCTCACAAAGATGTATAGGCAGGAGGAACCTAACCCAAACATTCCATTCCCCTCAAGTTTCACAGAAAGTGAAAATTATATAATAAATTCAATTACGGTAACTGAAAAAAGAAATCAAAACAAGCCTATCTATAGTACCGAACATAATAAAATGTGTTTAGTTTATTTTATCCAAATGAAATTACATTTAGAGAAATTTGACATGAAACATAACTTTCAAGATAAATTTAGACAATTGGTGGCATTACGTATGTTTTACATTTATTTACAAAATCGAAACGTTCATTTACGCTTTTATCATTGTAAGTTAAGAGTTGTACAAGCAATTTTAGATTGAAATTTTATTACTAAAGATAATGTACATATAAATAAAAGAAATAAAGATATATTTTTTATACAAAACATAATCGATATTTGATTTTTTTATGGCCATAGAGTGCTGCATTAAAGTGCAATGAATATGGGCTCCAATGATTCACTTTTTTTTATATTTCAGCTCTGGTAACACAATATCTACGTCGTGTTTTGAACCACTCATACGCAATGTCTCAAATTTGTTTTTCAGCTTCATAATTTACTCCGCATACAGGCAGAGGTCGAGAACCTAATGTTAAGACACTCCGTTCCCCACTTTCCACCGATTTTTTTAAGCATTGAATGTTGAGTAGCGGAACTCAACGCACTGCTTTGCCTTTACCAGAGAGAAGAAATGAAGGTATTAATAAATAATGATTAATTTCTCCGAGTGGGAATTGAACATATACAACGAAGTGTCTTAATTATAGGTCTTATCTATCTACCTTGTTAAATGCTGGAGACGTAAAGCTAAAGAAATTGGTGCATTAAAAAGTTTTAGTAAGTACGCGTTATGGGTTAATTTTTTTATCTCTCTTGAATAAAATTATAAATAAATGATAATTTAAAATGATTAGGAATAAAAATTCATAGAGATAAAATGTAAAATAGGATTCCGTATCTATATTTAATACATACTCGTATGTAAAACATACCGAATAGGTTGGTAATTTCACATTAGCTACTGAGATTCAGATTCTAATACATAAGATAAGGACTACTGTAACTTCACGTATCCGGCACATACGATTGGAAACAACTTTGGAAACAAAGTGTTAGAATACATCCTTACTTACCACTTCATTTTAGAGCCATTGACTGTTGTGTGGCGGGACTCAACGCCGCGCTTTGTTCATACGAGAGGTAGGAAATTTTAAAAACAATATCTATATACCTATATTGCAGTACAATCTCAGGCAATACAATGACAGTTGTAAATAGCAATTTTGTCGAACAAAATTCTTTAAAATTGTACAACTTTTATATTTATTAGCCGATTGAAATAAAATATACATTAAATCTTAAGGAAAGCTTCAAAATATAAAAGTGAAAATTGCAATAAAATCGGTTTAACCGATTCTGAGATTAGCGTGAACAATCGCATAGAGAAACAGAAAAAATAAATAAAAATCATTGGTTTTGTTTCCATTACGTTATTAAATGCTATATTTTTTTCTTATATATCCTCCATGTAAAGACAACGTTACGATTTTATCATAAGTATAGATTGCATACATAAAATTAATTATTGAAAATATTTTATTAAAAATTACAAAAAATAATACACACTTTTAATGGCCCAACACCAAGGTCGATAGAGCGAGATAAAATCTCAATTTGATGTCTAAATTCACATATCGAACGCCATCTTGAAATATTATTGAAAAAAAAATTAAAAAAAGAAACATGGCGTCTGAGTGTCAAATGATCGAAGATATCGAGCCTTTGCCGTTCCTAGTGTTACGCTTTATTAGATCTCTTTAAACTTTAAATATAGTTTATACATTAAAATTCCTTAGTTCATTGGGCTGTAACGAGTAAAAAAAGTAAATATAGGTAAATAATTGTTAATTATTATTTTATGGATGTATAACGTTCAGTCGTTGTAAAAAAAATATTAATTACTATTAAATATCTTCACGGTGTAATAGACAGGCAAATAGAGCGGAGTGGGTCATCGCTCTCAGTCGTGTGTTGGGTTGTTACTTCAAACCCTTGCCTTTTCATACTGAATATATTAATAAATATTTAAAAAAATGGTATTTTATAAGTTATTTTGCCTATCTCTTATTACAACAAGAAACTAAATTATACTTTCGTAGTGCAATTGTAAGAATTGGCCTTAATAATTGAGTTTAAATAAAATGTTGTACTGGTGTTTTAATATTAGAGCATGTTTTTAATAGAGTGATGTAAATAATTATACAAACATATGTCTTATAAAAATAAATGGCCGTTAACTTAAATGAGTTAAATTATAAATTATACAAAAATAAAGTGACATTTGTATATAGAGACACACACTCAAGTAATAATATGAAATTAAAAATGTTAATTACAAAAATACTTGAAGTTTGCATTCACATACACCTAATAAAAATAACTGCATAAATTCATATAGTTATTTTTATTCTGTTTATTTTTTTTTGCTATTTATTCTTCTTTTTTTTGTTATATATTATTATTCTTCTCTTTTTTTGTAGCTTTACGCTGTATTCCACTCAGACGCTCTCTTTCCAATAATACACTTCCGTTCCCCACTTTTCGCTGAAATCTGCAGGCATTGGGAGTTGAGTGACGGAACTCAACATCGCGCTTTACCTCGCCGCCGGAGGGAAGAAATTATGATATTAATTATTTCATACCCCGAATGGGAATCGAACCCACGACCGTCGCGCTTGCGTCGCACTCTTATGCATCTGCGCCACGACGGCCTCAATTATTTTTCGTAAGAATAAAGCGCAATCTAATCATTACCTTTGCAATTGCTTACTAAAATTCCAATGAGAAAAAGTGGCTAAACAAAAAAACGTGAGGTTTTTTATAATATATCGATACGTAAACACGGAATGCGGCGTCCTTTGGCGGTGCGGGTAAGGCGGGCAAACTCTGAACTTCAAGTTGAAGATCGGTAAAAAGGGATTTTGGATATATTTATTTTGTGGTAAGGCTTTTTTGACTGTTTAGGGCTGAGCCTTCGTGGATTTTTTTTTAAATTGTTTATTTTTTGTTGAATTTATGAACGAATCAGACTTTCTGTTTTAGAAAATGTATGACAATTTAAATAAGAGGTTCAAGTCTCACTGGCAACTTCAAAATATTTAATACATTTTCTTAGAAAGTATTTATTTTTCGTAAGTGTGGAATAGCACTTTAAAATTTTTAAAAATATATAATATAAAAATAGTTTTTTTATAATTTTTCAAGTTTTTTTACTTTTATTGTCATGAATGTAATACATAAATGACATTATTTTAGTTTTTAAAAACGATATTTGAAATAATCAATCATCATCACAATCAATCAATCAATAACATTTTCATATCGAAGGAAAATTTGAAATAGATTTAGAGTAAGGCAACTAACTACAGTGCGACTCTAAGCGCGACAAATTGAGGGTTCGATTCTTAGTCCAGGAAATGAAATATTTAGTATTTTCATATCTTCGCTCTGGTAACGAGGCAAAATCCGGCGTTGAGTTTCGCCACTCAAACGCAATGCCTCCAGAATTTCGGAACGAAGTTTTACTTTAACGGTTAGAGACTTTTGAAATTATAAATCAAAAACACTTCAAAATTAACTTGGGTCAGTGGGACAGCGTCAGTATCTAAACGCAATGGTGAAAGATTCGATGAGGATTTACTTTAGAAATAAATTACTTAAATTTCCCTACACTTTCTAAACAAAATAATAAGTATATTGAGTTTCGCAATCCAACACGCAATTTTCAAATTCGGAAAGTTGAGAACGAAGTACTTTGATACTAATTTTTCCCCGTCTACATTTCTATTTGCGTGTATACATTGTGAAGTTGCTAAAATGTTATACATATTTTTAAATATTTTTTTTGCGTCACGCTGTATCTTATTGCTCACGGCGAGGTTGACATAGGGAACCTAATATTAATACACTCCGTTTCCCATTTTTAAATGTATTTGCACCTAATTAAATGACATTAGCCGGCATCAAATTCTCAGCTTCAAGGAGTCAGTCCAATTAATGTTAAAATCACTTATAGTGACTCAACGACTTCTAAGAAATCTATGAAAATCAGAAATCTTACATTCCATTCATGAGATATATAAATTACCTACATATATTTTGTGTCCTAGTTATACAGTTTTTTGTCATATTAACATAAATATATTTTAGGACTTCTTAGACCAAAGTACAGCGTTAGGCAACCCAGAAAGTCTTTGGAACGAGGAACGGAGTACCTTAACACTAGGTTCCCTCTGCATACCCTGCTATATGCGGAAGGTATAAAGCTAAGTAAAGTACACTACTTAATTTCTAACGTGTTAATATCTAACATACATCTCTCTCACAATAAGGTATTTTTCGACCAAACCCTATCTCTTTATTTGTTCATACTATTATAGACATTTGTAGGGTCTCCATAAATATGGTATATATAAAATTAGTAAGATTGTTGTGTGAAGTGATTTATTTTAAAATAATTTTCTAGAAAAAAAATGTTTTTTAACAAAATAAAATCTTAAAACTAATTTCAATTAAGGTAATATTTTCAATTACAACATGGCGCCTATGAAATCTGATAGTGGAAAGGCAATTAAAAAAAACAAATAAGTTATTATAATAAATTAATATTTATTTATATGGTAATTATAAATGCTTAATAATTTATTGTGGATTAATCATACACATATTTTTTTTTAGGTTAATAACATTAAATAATAGATTCCTATTATATTAAAAAACAATCCTTTGTTAAATACTGGACTAGATTGATAATTATTTAAGTGATTAGTGAATTACTAAAATGTACTCACAAATAGTTATTAAGTGTTAACTAAAAATTAAATTAAATGTTTGAATGAATACCAAGAAACAAATGATCATATTTGAGTTTGAGAAAAATGGGATAAATGGGAATGGGAAATATATATTTTTATCCCAAGGGATAAAAATATCTAGTATAGATATTTTTATCCCATTCTAATAAATCCAAATGGCTTCCCTACTTTGAACGTCCTTTAACCGATGCCGCGGTAGTAGTCGCTAATTTAAACCGTCCTTTTTAAACAGTGTTATATCAACAAGCGTGTCAATACGGGTCACATTCCCATCCTTCAGAACTACTTATTCAATGAGATGTAAAGGTAATTTACTCTGATAATTCATACAATTTTCACCTTAAATACAGTGTAAATTTGAATCTTAACTGTTTGTTAAGTCATTATACTGTAGTTTTCACTGTTTTATTAGATTTTGAATATTGAGACGTTTGAAGATTTATATTGTAAATAATTTTTTATACTTGTGGATTTTCACCGCATAGCAGAGTAGGCAGAAGTAGAGGCAGAGAAAGGCATCATGTTAAGACACTCCGCTCCTCACTTTAGTAATAAATGTTCGGTTAATTGGTGGGACACGTTTTCCACTCGAATGCGAAAAAATAATATTATCATGCCCCCGATTGGTGATTGAACCTGCAACCATCGCGCTTAAAGTGCCACGACATAGACGAATTTTCTCAGATTATGTTCAAAATGTTCCTACTTTTCTTACATTTTATTTAAGTACTTTGTTGCTTTTGTTTGATTTTCAGTGACAGCGACCTAAAATATTATAATCTATCTATACAAAATCAAAAAGGCAAAGAAAAATTCGAAATGGTACTTATAACTTTAAATGAGCACTTCATTAAAATCAAACTCTAAAATCAAGTTCTAGAAAGCTGAACGACATAGAAAGTTAGCTCTGCAAGTAATAAACTTAAAAAAGTTTGTGCGGTTGGGGTGGTGACTGGAATCAAATTGAAAAAAAAAATGTTAGGAATGATTTATTCTATAATTCTTTAGCTTTACGCTGTATTCCGCACATAGATTGGGGAGGCAAAGGGAATTTGGGAACCTAGTGTTAAGACAGTCCGTTCCTATTGTGACACTTCCGTTCCCCACTTTCCACCAACGCCAGGCATTGCGTATTGAGTGGCAGACCAACGCCGCGCTTTGCCTTGTACTCCACCTCTATACTCTATAAACTTCAACCATTACTAAATTAGCAACGTACGGACGAAACTATTGAACTTAGGAAGTAAACATTTGTCATGTAGGTAGATTCGATAGTGTAGGGGAGAACTAAGAGAGGACATACGTACCTACATACATATTGTATCCTTCAAGCGTCAAATGCTATGAACTATGCAATGGGTATATTCGGTCTCGTCCATAGTCATCAATCTCTTCATACATGTCATACGGGGGCTCCTCATGCTTTTCATGCCTTTGATCCCACTGCCTCTCTTACCACTTAATATAAGGGAGGATATTGCGATACTTCTATGAAAATGGGAAAAAACGAGATTTTCCATTTTACGTCTTAAAGTCCGAATAAATAAAATTGCGGACGACGAGATTGAAGATGCTAGAGGCCAGGACTTGATATTTTATTTAGGTGTAGATAGAATGTATTATGAAAGTATACCATAATATATTCAATAATATAGAGATACTATCGTAGCATAATTTGCATTCGGGGGAATTCTGTTTAAAAAAAAATATTTTTATTTAATTTGACAAAACGCGGAGTTGTATTCCTCCAGCCAACATGCAGTGAGAGTGGAGTGTCTTAACACTAGCTTCCTGCTGCCATACTAACGTGCAAGAAAAAAAAAGAATTAATTTATATAAGCCTTGTTCTTAAGAACAAGTACAGTATCCCGATGGTAATCGCAGAGATACGCGGCTGCTTTGTTGTGCCGCCTACTTTGATTATTGGTTTTAGGGCTGGCGCACGTTTGATTATACCATGTTATAAGATATTTATAGAAAATTTTATAGTTTTATAGAAAGATTATATTATAGAAAATTACTAAGTTAATTTGCTTCTGTAAAGGAACATGCTAAATTATAGTATGTTCTATTACAGTAGCTAAATTACATATACCTCATTTTTTATATATTATTAGATTCACGTTGTATCCCGCATACGGCAGGTAGACAGAGGGAATCTAACGGCGCTGTTTATCTTGTCACCAAAGGAGTGAAAACAAAAAATATTTTTTCCCTCGGATCGAACTCACAGCCAAAGCCTACAGTAATATGCTTTAATATCGCTAGATAATATAGTCATACTACTCTGTCGTTCTCTTGTTAATTATTCAACAAATATGATATGCGATTAGACCTATGTTTCATCTATACAATTTAATTAATTGAATTTTAGTAGATTATAATTTAACAAAATAATCAATTCCGTCTAAGACCGTTTCGTTTATTCTACAATTGTTATTCCCAAAAGTATATAATATTATTTTCAAAACGATGTACAACCCTAATCTGCATAGTCGGCTCATTATTGACACAATAAATTCTAACGCACGCGTTTTTAAAACCAGCTTCACACAAACATCTACTATGTGTGCATTTATACACATACACGGATCAATACACGATATTTCAATGTGTGTGTGTGCATACACAAGTGAATAATATGTATACGCATGAATGTGTGCCTGGGTGTGTGAGATAAAGACAATTAATGTACAGCCCTTGCCAAGTGTTAGATATATTATTATTGTATCTGTGATTTTCGTAATTACCTGTATTAAACGAACGTTACTACTGAACAGCACGGTATTTATCTACTGAGGTAGTTGCGTGTTCGATATTTATATGTATGATTATAATATTATGTCGTACGTGAGACAGTCGTGGCTATGGAGCACAGGCGTGCGACTATAAACGTGACGGTTGTGACTTCGAGTCCCACTCAGGGAAATAAAATATTTAATATTTTAATTTCACCATTTAACAATGCCTCAAGAATTCAACAGAAAGTGGAGAACGTAAATACTCGTAATTTAATGGTATTGGAGTGTCTTATCACTGGGAATCTAATGTACTTTGCCTACCGTGTTATGTGCTGGATTCACCGTAAGTAAAGCTAAAAAACGAGAATATGAAAAAAAATTAAGAATAACCATTAATGTTAGGAATTTATAATATAAGATAACTATAGATACTACACGCAATAGAATAGAATAAACCAAAGTAAAGAAATAATTACTATTTATTTTTCTTTGTGACGGTCAGTTGTTCTCAATTGTCATATTTATAAATGGATATCTATCTTTAAAAAAATATTTTTGGAGCATCTAAAAATATACACATACTCGTACATACCCATATCTGGTTAAAATACTTGAGGTCAAAAAAATGTTTTAACCAGATACGTTTAGTACGAAAAAGGTGCTAAAATGTCACATCATTAGTAGCTTCGTACGAAAAAAATAGAAGCTACATGTGTTTTTCTAACTAAAACAGTTAGATGACGTGTGTAAATGCTAATAAGTAGTTTCACGCTGTATCCCGCATATAGATGGGTAAGAGGCGATGGGAACCTAGTGTCGAGATATCCCGTTCCACACGCAACGCCCAATTTTCGTGGCATTGCATTTTAAGTGGTGGAATATAATCCCGCTCTTTGTCTTGTTACTCAAACGAAGAAAGGATAACAAAAGTACCAAATAATAAAAATACATTTATTAAGCCCTAACATCTAATGAAATATTCGTATTTCTTTTATTTTTAGAAGTCCACCAATATCACATAGTGACTTCACATTCACTGCGTAATTCAACGCCGCACTTCGTCTACTAAAACGGGAATGAACATAATTTGTTAACCCGAGTAGGCATGTGGTGATTGTTGGCAACAATACTGGGCCATTTTCATGCCTAACTCAAAATAGTCTGGTGCCCACCCCAGAAATTTTACTTATAACAAATTTTGCGCCAAAAAATTAAAAAAACAACATTTACACGAACATATCTGTTAAAAGCTACAGTCCAGGTCCCCTGTAAAAAATATCTCTAAATACACTAGTGCCCATACTTTGTTAAACTAATAGGTAACTTACATTGTATCATTTAAGTACAATAATTACTATTAAAATCCTATTTTATGATAGGCCTTAAATAGTGTTGTCATAAATAAAGCTACTGAAGCATAAAACAATAAAAATTTTATATATATTTAAAGTAGTTAAAAGTTTTTTTTATATAATTAAGCGGCAAAGCAAAGTCTTTTCGGCTTAATTAATTAATTAATAAATTTAAAACTGTTTTAATTTGCCTATGTTTGTTTTGATTTCGTATTAGAATTTAATTTAAAATATGGCGTCATGCCTTTTTTGTTTCTTGTGTAGGTGGTTTATAATTAATATATCAAATGAATTACTTCGTTAAATATGATTTCATTTTATTTGTGGCTACTTAAGATAGCCAATGTGGCGCAGTGGGAACGGCTTATGCTATAATGTTGAAATTTGTGAGTTCGACCACTATTCGAGAGAATGATTGTTTTTAATTTATTTATTTACTTGTAGTACAAAGCGCGGCGTCGAGTAAGTCACTCCACGTCACATGTAGTGTCTCGAATTTGGGCGAAAGATTTTGACCCAATATTCTGCCTGCCTACCCAAAGATATACGACAAAGGCGTGAAGCTGATCATATGTATAGGAGTAAGGGTTTCCAGGAGATGGAAAAACAAATCCGATTAAAAAATTAAGTCTGAAAAATAAAAAAAACTAATCTATACACAAAAAGCTCTGTCCAAATCTAAAGGTAAGTATAGTCTATGACAATGTTCTCCACAGTTCTTCTTTTTTCCGCTTAAAAAAAATCAACGTCATGTTTACCTTTTTCGTAATTATTTTATTCTATTGTACAAATATTCTACCAAAAGCTTGAATATTTGAACTCACAATTATCATGTTCAATACTCACACATTACAACGTGCCGCAAGAGTTTCAATTAAAAAAATAAATTAAATAATCTTCACGCTGTATCCTGCACATAGCAGTGTAGGCAGAGGGAACCTAGTGTCAAGACACCAGAGCAAAAAAATGTAAATATAAGCTTAAATAAATATTTTATTTCCTCGAGTGGGGAACGAATCCACAGCCAGTCGCGCTTGTGTCCCTGCTCTACGACTGGCCTCTACTTCTGACTGTATGTCTTAATAGTTATTAACATATAATCATTTCTGATGTAATGCCATATTTTTGATATTTTTACTTTGTATTATAACAATGAATATTTAGAATAAGTTTTAAAAATATTGACATAAATCCAATTTTTGCATTATGTGAGCACAGAGGTACATAAAATATTCCATACTACAGCTAAAGTAATCAGAGCGTACAGAAGCGGGTTCCAATCCCACCTTATACCAAAAAAAGGAGAATAAATATGACCTTAAAAAGTGCACTTAAAAGTTTACAAGATAATCGTAAACTAAATGACCATTCGTCAATTAAAAATCGCGGAAGACCAAATTAAAGGCCTTCACAATAAAGTTATCCATCAAAATATAATAAAGTAAGTACTTACAATTAGTTGAGAAATTAAACATACTATATACATACATATATTGTTCTTGTTCTTTACTTATCAATTTATTTTATTAGGAAAGAATGACTAGTGCAAAATATATACCTATATTTGCAAAATTACATGATACACATTTATTTTTTTTTACTTTACGGTGCATTCCACATATAGCTAGAGAGACCCAAGTGTCAGGACACTCCGTTCTTTGCTTGCCGACTGAATTCGAGATATTGTGTGTTGAGTAGGATCAGTCGGCTTTCATATGAAAAATATCACGCTCAGACGAAAGTTTGTGCCACAACAACAAATTATACGAGTATATTATAAAGTTGAAGAGTATGTTTGGTTTTACGTGTTAATCTCAGGAACTACTGGTCCAAATTATCCAATACTTTTTTTTGTATCGGGTATCCATCCAGTCCATTGATCGAGAAGTTCAAGTGTGTTACACAACAAATAGCTGGGTATTCCGATTTAACCCCGCGGGCGAAGCCGTATTTAAAAGCTAGTAATGTATATGGAAGAAATCTTTGTAACAATGTATTTCTGGTGTCATTTGAAACAAACAATTATTAGGTATAAAAGGATAATTAAGTTTATTGTTCTTATAATTGTTTAAGTGGTCTTGTTTGAGGGAAAGGAGGTTTTTATATGGTTCTTTTTAATCTGTGCCTATTTTTTTATTGCCCAATTTTGCTCAATTTAGTCATTTAGTTATGGTTTTTAAACGAATTACCCATTGAATTTACATTACTTTAATTATTATATTTGAACTACTTATTTAATATTTTTATTTCAGAGAGGCAAATTGCGGTTTTGAGTTTCGCCTTTCGGAAGTATCTTAATGGGAATACATACTTGGACATTTGGTTCCTAGGTTCCCTCTATCTACCCTCCATATGTGCGGGATATAGAATGAAATTACAAAAAGCAAAAAAATATATTTGAAAAAATGTTGACTATAATACAGAGGTACAGTGTAAGTTAATATGATGATTGTGGATTCAATACCCACTCAACGGCAGGAGTTATTTTATTGCCAAAAAAAAAAGTGGAAAGATAAGCGTTTTGACACTATCTTCGCACAGCCTATCGTACTATATGCAGGCTAAAAAATAATAATTAATGAATAATCTAAATTTCAGAATCAATCAAGGGGGAAAGCTAAATATTTTGTAGTCTCATATAAACATATTTTGTTAGCAACCAAAGCGAATAAAATTGCTTCTGATGATTAGTCAAAATAATAATAAATCAAAATATATTAATAGATATGTAGTACCCATCGACGTTCCTACATGTTCATCTTGTCATATCATCATAAGCAAAAATATGCATTTTCACCTACGAATCGAATCCCTAACAAATTGTAATTAAAAATATTTAGACACTTACATTAAAGAGGTAGGTACGGGTTTGAGTCCCGCTATGTTAACATTTTCAAAACGTTTCTTTATAAATAGAAAGAAACGTTTTGAAAATATTAACATCCTTTCCTTTGTTAGAATAATAATTTAAAAATATTATAATAAATATAGGTATAGGCCAAAGCGAAGTGATTTATCACTACGCCTTTGAATTTATTTAAATAAAAAAGACAATATGTAAACATTTAACAATATTATAGCACTCCACCGACTCTATATAGTATGCTTCGTGACTAGTCGTAATATTTGAAGCTGATGATGGGAGAAATTTATAATTAATTTTAATTTAAAAATAAAAAAAAATCTGATATTACGTTTATTTTGTTTTCTATACTTTTAGGCAGTACAAATAAAAAGTAAGTTGAAATAATAACGCAAATAAAAAAATATGTAGATAGATTTGAATATTTGAAACATGTAGAGATATTTATTTACCACAAAATCGACACATGAGCTAGAGATGTGTATAAAGAAGAAAGAATTCTCAAAAACACACCTGCAAAAAAATCATAATTATATAACCTAATCCAAAATATCTATTAATCATATCTATATAATATTCATCATATATCATTCCTACAGTAGAATAGCTATGTATATGACAATAATAAAAATATGACAGTAACACAAACAATATATTATGCGTCTATAAATAAAACCGAATAAAGGCCGTCATTAAATAGCATTTTGTAACAAGAGTGTGAAAGCGAGAAGTACAGAGGGAAAGAGATGGATTTATAAGTAGGTGTGGTCAGACCACGCCCATCGAATATCGATTTGAGCACAGATAAATTATTCATATTTCCATAGCATGTTTACGTTTTGACCATTTTATTTTATCTATGGCTATTTGCATTTTATGAATAATCATTCGATTGTTTGTTTCTTTTTTTGTATTTATAATCGATATTCGTGAACGTGAATTATTTATGTAGATTTATTTGTGATAAAATAAAAATATTTGCATATTTCTTGTGGGACTTTGATTTATTATTAATAAGAGGTTTATAACGTGTTGTAGAAATTGAAGAAATTTTAATATAAGAGCATTGGTCGTAGGTTCGAATTCTACTATGATGATGATTGATGTAATTGTTGTAATATGTCAAATATTATTTGTATGGCTTAATAACAATGCTCGAATGGATATAGTTACTTAAACATATTTGTATAATAATTATTTATATCTACCCCGAAATAATGTGAGAGATATTTGAAAATTAAAAAAAGACTCACTGACTTCCATAGAAAGCTAAAAAGTCGTTCGGTTGCCTGTAGCTTTGGAGTAGTTATCATATTTAAATAACTTATAGGTAAGTACCTACTTAGGTGCTTAAGGTCATTGTAGCTCTGTGGGGCAATTTCCACCTAGAAAAATAATTCAGTGTGCCTAATAGGTATTTAATTGAGTGTATTGTAATGTACTGAGAATGTCATGGCCCCGGGGCACAAGGGTGTGACTGTAACGCGACGCGACGCGACGCGGTTGTGGGTTCGAACCCCACTCGAGGAAATGAAATATTTATTTAAATTTATATTTCCATTTCTTCGCTCAGGTGTCGAGGCAAAGAGCGGCGTTGAGTTCCGCCACTCAACACGCTATACCTCCAAAATTCGGCCAAAAGTGGAGAACAGAGTGTCTTAAAACTTACGTTTCCTATTTTCCGCTGAATTACGGAGGCACTGTGTTTTGAGTAGCGGAACTCAACGCCGCGCTTTGCCTCTTTATCTGAGTTAGGAAATGAAAATAAATTTCATTTCCCCGAGTGGGAATTTATTTTTGTTTATTGTTGCACGCTTGAGCCCCTGCGCCACGACAGGCCCCGATGGATTTTTTTTTTCAGAAAAATATATACCTAACATAAAAATATCTTAAGAAATCAACGACAGAAGTATAATAGATGTATTAATATTATATATTTATGAACTTATATTTACATATGAAAATATAATAAGCAAATGATAAAAAAACAAATCGTGAGGCAGACAAAGATAGCTCTCGTTTAAAATTTTATTGAACTAGATATACTGCGGTGGGTCTCAATATTGTCTTAACATTATCTTTTATAACAAAACTTCAATTGAATAAGAAATTAAACGTGTATATTTTGTTGAGGCAAGTCGTGGCGCAGGGGCACAAAGTGTGACTGTAAAATCGACTGGTTGTGGGTTCGATCCCTACTCGAGGAGATGAAATGCTCTACCACTCAACACGTAATGCCTCCAGAATTAGGCAGTGAGTGGGGGACGACACTCCGTCTTAACATTAGGTTTTGTTTTCGTATGTAATTAATTATAAATAGGGCAGCTGCACGGCCTCTGAAAAACGCGGCGTTTGTGAGTTCGATTCCCACTCGGGGGTCTCAATTATTTGGACATAACAAAGTGCGGAAGATCAATATCTTCCGCCATTTAAAACGCGTAATGTCTCAAAAATTAAGTGGAAAGTGGGGAGTGCCTTAACACTAAGTTCTCCCTGCCTACCTACAAGGGCTTGCGTAGAAGTCAAACAATGCTTTTATTTTTTTAATCTTTTTGAAGCCCCTTTGAAATACTACGATTCTAATAACATTTTACGTAAATGTGGAAATTTGTGAGGATTTACGTGAACTATACGGAATTAGATGAAACTTTACAGTAATCTAATATAGCTTATGCCTCAGTTATAACTAATACCTATAAAGATTTTGTTTAATTTAAAAATAATATAACAATAATTTAACCGGTCGAAGCCGCATTTGGGCCACAAGCTTATAATATTTTTTCCTTTTTTTTTACAGAAAAACTCCGCTTATCCCTATGCGTAGGGTGCGGGGGTCAAATCCACGACCAGTATATACTACGAGTGGCGCCCGACCTAGAGTGGCATGCCGCTTGCCTCAAATGTCAGGAGTGTAGACAGTTCCTGGATGAATCCTGTACGTGCTTCGTGAGAGACGGGAAGACGTATTGCAAGAGAGATTATACTAGGTGAGTGGTGGTATAGTTTTATTATAGGTAATAAATAATTAAGATATATGATTAATATATGAAATTCGCTGTAAAATATTGTGAATATTTCGTATTTTATATTTCTTATTTTTCATATATAGGTACATATATTATTTACATTTTACTGTGTAAATTTATATCAAGTAATTCAGTTGCTTGCTTATTTACGTTATGACGAACATGTGACATGTGCGCTATAAATAAGAAATTGTCACCCAAATATTGATATTACTGGAAATACTAATTTGTAATACAAATAGATTTGCTTACGTACAATACCAGTTTAGTTTATCAGTAAATATTGTTTGAAAGTTCGTAATTAACGTATGATTCATCTAAACTTTCCATTGATTTCGTATTATTAAGATTATTAATGTTATGTTGTTGGATTGTTCTTATTAATTCAGGAGATTAAGATTTCTTTAAAGATTTGTGTAGGTGCTGCAACAATATATTAAGGTGTAATTATAGGCCGTCGTGCCTACCCTGTTGTGTACAGGATAGCGTAAAGCTGCTTTTTTTAATAAATAAATAATCTTGAACATTAATAAATAATGAATAAAATTAAACTTAGACTAACATAACTATAACTATAAACAGTGCCGCTTCTGGTGAAATATTAGTAAATAAATATAATAAAAACATTTAATAATGAATAATCCTACATAAAAAAAAATACTTCTTTATTAATATTTACTTTATTCCGATTTTTTGCCATCTAACATCTGAAAGAATGATAAAGTTAATGACTGCTCCACATAACAGTTTATATTACAACTCCGTTTATAAACTCCGTTTACATTCCATATTTAGTCTGTGGCCTACGATAAATATCATCTTAAAAAAAAATCCATAACATGTCAATCAAGCATCGCGGCGCCACTTTTTAAACACAGACAAAATCTAAAGATGAATTCACTAAAATAACTCGTCTGTTTACCTTTTCACCCTTCTATCGCGCGGCTAAAATATAGAATTACACATCAGCAAACAAGTTATGCTTCCACGTGTAAACAGTTCCCTTCATTCTTTTTCTACTAGTAATAGAGAATAATATTGTCTAACATAAAGGTAAAGTAAATTTGGGCTGTAACACGAATTGTCTTTGCCGCTTTGAATGTGCCGAGAAAAAACAAACCGGCCTTATGTATTTTGGCGCCAAAACAAACGTCAGTTTGACAGCGGGCGGCGGGAACCCGATATGTCTATGGTGTGTTTCCGTTCGGAAGATCGATTAGTTTTTTTACTACTAATGCACTATTTATTTTTATATTGCAGTGTTAATTGAAGTTTTCTCACAGTATTAACGTTGCTTTAACACAATACAGGGACATAATTGAGAGTAATGAAGGGACATTTTGTTATCAAATAAATAGGTACTTACTTTTTTTATATACTTACCTTCTTATACCTATTTTAAATAGACACTCATTTCTCCTCGCACCGCTAAATCTTCGATATATAACGCGCTTTGTCTTTTTACCAGAGAAAGAGGAAGAAAATAAGAAAATAAAAATAATTCACTTTCCCGAATTGGAATCAAACCTACCCCGAACCGTTGTGTTCACAGGCAGACTCTATTCCGATGGACATATACCTACTTATTTTTTAAAAAATAAGGAATCTAGATTTTATACAAGATAAAAAAAGACTTGAAAAACAATTAAAAAAGGTCCCAAAGTTTTATTTATTCTATTTATATGTTATCCTTCACATGTACCTATAACAATCGTAATAATAATAGATTAACCTCACGGATATATTTGTTTACATATCATATTTCTCTACTTCCACTATTTACTAATTGTTCCGGAAGCTTCTTAAGGAAGGACGTATCAATTATTAGTAAATTATAAAATTATTTTTTATAAACACATTATTCCGTTTTAGTAAAGAAAAATTCTTTATAAAACCGATTGCGGAACTTAACACTACTGTTTATGTAAAGAGACGAAGATAATGGAAATAGAATGGAATTAAACTCACAGTCGCATTTGTTTCTATGGGTAGGTACCTAATAGTCGGAAAGAAGAAACAGACGAGAATATCGCATCGAATAATAGGTTAGCACCAAAAAAAATTTTTTTAATGAATACTTATATATTTCTTTTGGGATTAAAATTTATATTTTTCTGGTTGAATGTTGATCTTGATAAGATTTCAAAAATTGGTATTACTATAAAACGAATTTAGCGCCAAAAAGATCAATTTTATAAACTTAAAAAAATGACTAAGTATAACGTGTATTCTTTTCATAATTACCTCCTTCCTTATTCATGAGATATGAGTTCAAATTTTTAATATGACTATTTAATAAATTTTAAAAACTTATATTTTTTATGTAAGTAATCAAAATGGCGCATATTAGGTATATTTATATCTCTAATTTATTATAGGTATGTTAAAAATTAAAATCAAAATCAGCTTCACGCTGTATTCCACACACAGCACGGTAGGCCTAGTGTAGAACCAAGTGTTAAGACACTCCGTTCCCCACATTCCGCCGAATTCACACATTCTAGAGGTATTGCGGGCTGAGTGGCGGAATTCAACACCGCTCTTTGCCTCTACACCAGAGCGAACAAATGAAAATATTTATTTAAATTAAAAAAATATTTCCTCGAGTGGGGATCGAACCCACAACCAGTCGCGTTTACAGTCACACTTTATAGATATATTACTCATCAAAAAAAGATAATCTTGTATTTCTCATTCATGTAGAAATTTCAGGAAATCCTATTTTAGTGCTCCCCTACACTCCGAACCTATCTTCCAAACTTCAACTTTCGAAGTCCAGTGGCCTATTCTGCGCTTTTTTGTCATTTAATCGGTAACAGAAGAGTTTTCTTATATAGATATATTTTAAATTAAAATGTAAATAAAATCCAAAAAAAACTCGTTATTAAACGTAATAGAATTTTGGACATGTTCTAGCAGAAGGAAATAGAAGCTAAACAAAACTAAAAGTATACGTACTAATATTGTTTAACCTAAATCGACCTCACAAACCCCACAATTAGCGATATTTAAGATGTGACGCGTATATCTCCTTACATTTGTCTAAACATTGACGTCGACTATAAATACTTGCTGTATAACTTATTTTACACGACTTGTGAGGTTTAAAGAACTCAGTGATAGTTTTCCATATTTTTCTGCTGAAAGAACAACTTTTTTACTAGTATTTTTTTATAAGTACGAGGCACTAGAAAATTTATGTTAGGACACCCTTTCTTCATTTTGAACTTTTAAATGAAACAAACATACAGTTGACGGAAAATAACGTTACATATTCATATTGTGTTGTCCGTCGTAGCACTGCGGCACAGCGTCGGACTATAAACGCTACAGCTGTTGATTCATTTCCCACTCGAGAGAATGAATCTCTGTCAAAGCGGGATTGAGTTCCGCCCACAACGTCTTGAATCGCGGGGAATGGAGTGTCTTAACACTAGATTTGCTCTACCTACCCTGCTATATGTGGGATACAGCGTGAAGGTTAAGTCTTCTAACATATTTCGTACTTATTTGCATTTGTAAGTAAAATAAAGCTTATGTCAAAATAATGCTCCTTATTCCGTTAAAATAAGGTCTATTAAGTGGAGTGGAGTTGAAGGTACCACCACACTTCGATTAATCAGATTTAAATATATTTGTAGTTGATTTATTGGATAAAACTGTAAGTTAACAATACTTTTACAGAAACTTCTTGGATTGGAAATTACCTTTATTAAAAGCACATATTATGTCTCAGAATAAAATTTATTGACTGAAATTATGAAAAATTTAAATCATTAGATCGATCTTTAAAATAATGTGCTTTAGAGAAATCTTAAAAGAGTCTTTTAATAAGCATTATTGACACTTTTTGACCAAATAAATTAAATGTTAGGTCAACTTAACTTTTATTATAAAGGTATTTATTATAAATACACGTGCGCAGTTTGAGTTTTCAACCCTAAATCTGCCCTTACGCCCTACAATTAGCGAAATCAAACACCGCCTTCGCATCTCCCGTTACACTGTACCTACAGCATACGCGTCTGTCAATACACATATATATATATATGTAATTCTTCCGTTACTAAATGACTGACAACGTACAGACGAAACTACTAACTAAGAAGTTAGAAACTTACTTAAAAACTAGACTTAAAAAGTTGAATTTTGACATGTGAGGAGTACAGGGGAGCACTAAGAGAGTATTTTCCGGAATTCCTACGAGAGCGATATAAACAAAATTTCATGTTTTATAGTGCACGTAAACGAAGTTTTGGGGCAGCCAATAATAGTAAAGTGAAGTTTATTGTTTTTTATCATGCGTATGCGTATTTTTCACGGTCTTTTGGAACGTAGGGACTTTGTCTAAATTGAGGGAATAATTAAAAAAGTTTTAAATTACGTTATGTATAAAATATTTAAATCTAAAACCTACGTTACACATATTACTTAAAAAAAATGTAATGTTGACTACCGCCAACAAGTAATTATTTTTTAACAAGATGAAAATGAGAACGGAATAATGTATCTCAGCTTTCTTTGCTTTCGGAAAAAATATGGATAAACAATATTTTAACAACACTAAATCCCGTGTTTAAAACTGCTCTCGAAATTGATAAGCGGTTTATAAATAAGGCTAAGAAATCAATTTATTTCCATAAATATGATACTTATACGATTATTACTCACTTAACCCTACTAAAGTCCAATTGTAATCAACAAAGCCAACTAATATAATAAATAAAAAAAAAAAAACATAAATATAACCAAAAATAAATAAATACTAAAAATACACATTCGCATTTGTAAACCTCGTCAAATCAAATGTCAAATCAATCGCGGCCCGGTTAAACAATCACATATGGTTAGTCTGACAGCGTTAGAGAGCACTGCGCAGTGTGCAGCTGCGAAAACACGAACGACCACACATATAGAATATGGATGTCATTCTGTTTAATATTATTATTTTTTACTTTTTCGATTTATATGAGGTTAATGCTGTTGGCCCTATTGGCTATTCCAGCAGCACCGGGTAAGTAGGGAAGAGGGTAGTCTGTTGTCCCTGAGAAAGCATTGAGTGGCTGCTTGAGAGGCTGTCGTCAGCAGCAAGGGCGCCATGCGGGACTCAGACCTAGGCTTGCCACCGTCGATTGGGCTGGGAAAGTTAAATATTATCCATAGGTATTATATAAAACTCTTTCGTTAATCAGTGGCCTACAGACAACGCACAGATGAAACCACTGAACTAAAAAAGCTTAAATTTGGCATATAGGTAGTAGAGAGCATATGGAAACATTAAGAAATGATATCTCAAAATTCTTACGTAACTAAAATCACGAAATTTTCAAAACGAAAAAAATATCCCTAACTAATTATATAGTCTATGATATAGAAAACATTAGGTAAAAAGCAGATACTTAAATAGGCAAAAATATTCAATTAAAATTACCTATTAGTCTTTAGGGTGTATCGTTAAATCCACCCCTCAACGAAAGGGTTAATGGAGGGAAGGGTTATATTTACATTCCATTTTGAATAATTATCAAATGATATACATTTCATCATACATTATAGTGATAATAATTTTGTTTTCAATTTTCAGCTCATTTTAAGATATTTCGTGGTGAAAGAAGTGAATTAAAATCATTGTTACAAAACCTAACTTTATTTTACTTTGTTTGTCGTTGCTATGTCTTTTACCGTTTTTTTTATTTTTTAAAGAACGTATAAAAATTTTAAAGTATGTGAATTTGAACCTGCGCCTCTTTTATGCAGTACAAGCGCGCTGACCATCTACCATACGTTTTTATGTCGAAATTCTCGAAATATTTTCTTGTAAAAATCTCTAAATATATTTTTTTATCCTTATTGGAATAGTATTAGAAAAACCGGCTAAGGGCGAGTCAGACTCACGCACGAAGAGTTCTGTAGATCTAAAAAACGGTAAAAAATTATTACTGTCTTAGGAGAGTTCTCTGAAATATTTTTGTTTATTTTTGTTGTTCTCCAATATATTATATTTTGTTGTATTTATTTTTATAGCGGCGATACAAATACATTATCTGTTATAATTTAAACTGTCCAACTATACAGACAGACAGCGGAGTCTAAGTAATAGGGAAGGGTCGTTTTACCCTTTGGGTACGGAACCTTAAAAACTGATATCTATTAACTAGTATTATGAATATAATGATTTTCTTCTATACCTAGAACGGTTAATATATTTTATGTCACTCATCTTTCGCTTGCTAATAAATAAAGGGTCTCTCTAAAAAAGTTAAAATTCTCCATTTTCCAAGCACTTTTCGAAATTATATTGTTGTGCTGGATCGCGTAGCACAACGCCGCGTTTCATCAACTTATATTAATGAAAATAATATAATATGATATTACCTTACCAGATATAACTATAAATACACATTTAAAGTTACTGAACTTAAAAACCCTTTAAAAAAAAGGGCACAAAAAAGCATTTCCGTACACCGTGAAAGCGGTATACCGTAAACGTATTTTCGAGTATTGACCGGCACTTGCCACCCTAGCAATCTCGCTAAAAGCATAGTCTATAGATATATAATACCTAAAGATAGGTAGAAACGTATTTCTGTAGGGTCGGTACAATATAGTCTATTCTGTGGACGTTTTATTTCGCGTTTTACTTTAAAATTATCTTTTTTTTTGTTGTTAGAGTTTTTGTTATTTTCGAATGAAAAGGTTCAATTGTGATTGTTTTGTTATTTTTTGTTAATATTTTATATTTTCTCACTGTTACCGTATTTTGCACAACGGCCGGTGAAATATAGTGGCAAATTACTTTATATTTCTTCTTTTTACCTCCTCATTTCATTTAATTACAGCAAAACTCACTTAGTAAATTGGAATATGTTTACTTAGCTATCAAAATTACAAAATTGCACTATTGGGTGTCAGTAGAAAGAAAAAGACCCTGGTAAAAACCAGGATTAATGCCAGGAAGAAGAACTAGACAAAAAAATATATATACCTATGTGTGAAATAAGTATACACATAGATAAAATGTATAAACATATAACTGAGAAGGAATCGAACCCACAACTACCACGCACAATAAGAAATTTCTTAAGTAAGCATTTTAATGATTATTACATTATTTTATTCACAATTTCCTTGTCCACAGGTTATTTGGTACAAAATGCGACAAGTGTGGCGCCTCCTTTAGTAAAAATGACTTCGTGATGCGAGCGAAAACGAAGATCTACCATATCGACTGTTTTAGATGTTGTGCGTGCGCACGACAATTGATACCTGGTAAGTGAAAAGACAAAAGTAGAGAACGGACTGTTTTAACACTAATTTCTCTCTGCTTACCTTGCTATGTGCAGAAGATGCTTAAATTAAAAAATAAAACACTTAAGTTGAGGTTGTCATGAGGCACCGTAGTGGCAAACTAAATTCACGCCAAAAACCCAACCTTCCTTTTAAACTTCGCCGCAGTCGGATAATTAATCAAAAGTAAACTCTATATTAAGACATCTATAGTCAAAAATTGTGCCCGTGCCCGTGCCCACACTATATATTTTAGTAACGAAAAAGACTTTGAAAAATAAAAAAAAAACTTAAAACGAACATATTTATTAAAAGCTTTAGTCCAAATAGAAAAATTCTCTATATACTTGCTATAGATATATGTCCTATACCTACATACTACGTGAAGATAAAGCATAAATTTAAATTTACCGTAAAATATGGTTAAAATATTAATAATATATTAAAAATCTATTTTTTTCTTATTATTATAGGCGATGAATTCGCGTTAAGAGAAGGAGGTGCTTTATATTGTAGAGAAGACCATGACGTATTAGAAAAGGTATGTTTTTTTTTAAATCAATTTCGTTTTTGACTTTTTATAAATCTGACAAGTAGAAAATTAAAAATAAAGAAATCACTTAGTAAGATATTTTATTTTTGTGATTATAACATATCTTAGATGAAACTCTTTAAAATGCTATAAAATAAGTAATAAGTATATAGTATTATGTGAGAATGATTTTAAATAAGATTGTAATTATAAATCTTAGTTGGAATCATTTTCATTCACGACTGTTGCATTTAACAACAATAATGTGATGGCATCTTTTCTTGATCTAAATATCGCACGAGATATTAAAAGAAAACGATAATCGAAAAAATACAAGATATTTGTCTCGATATTTGTAATATAACCTAAATAAAGTAGAGACCGTTGTATACGCAGGTACCATCTAAACGTAAACTGCCTTCCCAGAGGAATAATAATATGTAAATTATTTTCATTTTCCCCGTCTGGTATTGAGTGTTGAGTTCCACCATTAAACACGCATGTCTCGAAAATTCGATCCCTCTGCCTAACTCGATATGCGGGATACAGCGTGAAGTTAAATAATAGATCGAAATCAATCAACAATTAAAATAATAGTTACATTATTTTTTGAGGGCAGTCGTGGCGCAGTGGCACTAAGTGTAACTGTAAAACCAACTAGTTGTGGGTTCGATCCCCACTCAAGGAGATGAAATATTTACTTAAATGTATATTTCCATTTCTTCGCTCTGATGTCGAGGTTAAGCGCGGCGTTGATTTCTGCCATTCAACACGCAATGCCTCCAGAATTCGGCAGAAAGTGGAGAACGGTGTGTCTGAACACTATGTTCCCTCTGCCTACCCTGCTGTCTGCGGGATACAGCGTGGAGCTGATTTAAATCAATCAACAATTAAAATAATAGTTATATTATTTTTTTACGTTATGTATTAAAATAATAGTTATTTTTTTAGTTAGTATTATTATTTTTTTTCTTCAGACAGCGAACACAAGCGGTAGCAGCGGGAACGCGGAAAGCAACAACAATACGACATTAAGCAACAACAACTCCCATCATCCGCACGAATTAGGATCTATGTCAGGTAAAATAAAATATTTTAATTATATCATTAACATCTTAAGATACAAAAAATATATAGTTTATAGTAACTTTGCTTATTCAATTTGATATTATTTTTAATTTAGACTAAATTGACATTTTGTATTCTTTTTTTAAATTAACGGACGTCTAATTTAAGTAATAGTCAAGTCAAATTATATTTAATAGTTTTATTTTTCTAGCTTCAGTCTGTATTCCGTACATAGTAGGGTAGGCAGAGAGAACTTGGTAACTAGTGTTAAGACATTTCGTTACGATTAAGACGTTTCTGTTGCCCCCTTCCCACCAAATTTTGAAGGCAGTGTGTATTGAGTGGCGGAACCGCGCTTTACCTTATTAACAGAGCGTAAAAATGGAAATATTAAATATTTGTTTTGCTCAGGCAAGAATCGAATCCACCACCTCGCGTTCACAGTCACAAGAAATTTCGAATCAATCCCAACATATCGAATGCCCCGCTATGTTAAACCTGCTCTTACCTTATAGTCTGTACCTATGCTTATTTTTAAAATTTAAAAGCGTAAACCAAAAAATAATACAATATAATAAATCATTAATATCAAAGTTACATTATCAGTATGGAGTGTCCAGTTTTATCGGAACAAGCGTAATGAGGAATATCCATATCAAAATCAAAGGTATTATCGCACTGATTCAAGATTTGATTTCGCGTACAGTCAGCAGAATATATTAAAAATAATATATATGCGGAGAATGTAATTTTTTGCTTCACTCTATACAGCGTGTTCTTATTAGTACTAGACACTCTGTTTACCACTTTCTCCCCAATTCTTGATATTAAGTGTTGAATGGCGGTGGACTTGTTACCAGAGCAAGAAAATAAAATATATTTTTTTTCTCAGAGTGGGAATCGAATTCACAACCGTCGTCGTGTTTACAGTAATATGCTGTGCCACCGCGCTACGATTACGAATTCAGTTTTACTAGTTTACTGAACTGCAACCATAGCATAGCTAAAAAAATTGATTGATGATAACTAATTTTAAAGTTGGTTTTATCGTGGCATAATTGGTGATACCCGAGTAAAAGCGTAGGCTATAAGTCTGTTTTCAATTCGTTAAATATTTATATTTAAAATATTTTATTTGTAGGTGTCTGAAAAGATGAAGTTCATTTGTTAAGTATGGGAGCTAAGTATCCATAGACTTGGTCCCCAGGTTCCCTCTGTCTACTTTGAAATGTGCGGCACACCTCACCATTTATTATCTTTAAAATGAGGGGAAAGTTTAGAGCAATCTGTGATAAATATAACAATGTCATACTTTGTCTAACCAGACCGAAAGAAAAAAGTATTTCTTATTCAGAATTAAAAATATTATTTACTCAAAAAGACTTTTGCAAGCACGTTTAATGAATATAAAGCTACCACCGTCTCAGCAGTTCCACTGAGAAAAGTCAGCAATAAATTAATAATTTATTATTTGAATTTCACGCAAGATAGTAATCTTGCAAGCTCAATTTGAATTACTCCCCAGTATTCAAACGAGCTGAAATTGGGATTGCGGTTTCAGTTCTGATGACAGTGAATTTACATATAATCAACATTGTTGTTAATTCAAAATGGCCAGATCAAAATGGCGGATAACATTTTTTTGCATAAATGAAAGGAATACAATCCACCATTGAAATAATTTAGAATGTTTGTTTTTAAAAAAGCGTTTTTATTAATATTTAATGTATGTTATCTTTTTTTATCCTTAATAATTTTATTTTTCTAATAAAATCACATATAAAATCAAACCTATAACTTCACCCACCACCAAACACTCCCCAAACATCCGATAGTGTTGAAATGTGACCAAAAAAAAACAAATAAAAAAACAGATTGAATAAAATGTATGCACCCAATAAATTCCATTGAATCACATTTTTTTTCACAATCATTACCTGTTGTGTCCACCGTACCTTATCTCCCTTTGAACTTTGCCGACAAAGCCGCCGCTGGCTTTAATTCGCCGCGTGAAAATTCGAGTGTTAGTTCTTTTATCTAGTAATTATGTTGCGTGGCCTAAATTTGACCTTGGATGCTCTAGTACTAGGATTTTTTGTGTTAACTAGGGTTTTATTATGAACATTAAATATTTTGAGTTTATTCGACTAAATATCGCATGGGCATAAGCGTGCGACTTTAGACGAAAGGTTGTTTGTTCGAGCTCCACTCCGGAAAATTAAGTATTTATATATTTTTATTTTCTCGCTCTATGCTCTATCGGGATACGAGAAAATATAATAAAATATCTGAACTCTATGTAATAGATTTAGATCAATCTGCATTTAGTGTTAAACGTAAAAACTAATCTAACATTTATATAGATAAGTAAATATAACTAAAATACCTATCATTAAGAAAACCAAACTGAGAAAATGACTTTATTTAGAAAAAACAGCCCATAATTTTAAAGTCATAATAACAGCAAAAACAAAAAGGAATTATTTAATAATAACAATAGCTTTAATAATTGTTTCACACTACACTAAGCTTGCGTTAATATTATCCTAATAACTCCTTTATGCATTTCTGAGCGTCCGTGGATCGTGATAGAGAATGTATAAACGGGGATCTGTATGGGATTATGGGACTGACCGTTGGGGTTGCCAGTTTACACTTACCTTGATTATGGGATAATTTGCGACACACGGTCATTATTTTAATTATTTAGATATATTTTTATTTTTTCTGGCGATACAGAGCGCTGTGTTGAGGTCCGCAGTTCAATACGCAATGTATCGAATTCGGGTGGTGCGAGGTGAACGAAATGTCTTGACACTTAGTTCTCTCTGCCTACCCTGCTATATGCGTAATAGATTATAGGTATACAAAAGTAGATGAAATAGATGACATGTATAGATTTAAATATATATGAATTAAAAATAATATAAATTTCTTATAAAAAAAATCAAATAATATATCTCCGTACAAATACCAATAGCAACGCAAATCTATTAGAGATTCTATAATATTAACCAACCTAATGACTGTTCCCTATGACAATTTACAATAATTAACAAAAAATAACTGACTTTGATGTCCAGCGAGAGCTTATACTCGGGTGTGAAATGAGGATTAGGTGCAGATCCCAGAGATTA
>JAJHJA010001380.1:0-57668 GCA_021202915.1 Heliconius himera | reverse complement strand
GACACTCTGAAAGAGAAGCTTCACTAAGGGCATAGTCCCAATGGTCATCATTTTCAAGTAAACCTAAATCACGGCAAGTTGCTTGAAATGTCTCCTTGACAATACCATTTACATTTTTTAAATATTCGAAGGAAGTCGGACCACGTACGTGATGTAGCAGAATTCGGAGATAAAAACACTCCGATTGAGACGGATGTACTCCGTAAACTCTACCTAAAGCGGCATCCCTTTTTATTCCCGGATGGCCAACTACATCTTCACCACGCCTCCTTCTTGTGAATTTATTATTAGCCCAAACGTAGTATTGCGGGACTTCGTGGTAAAGCAGGGTTTTGGCGAATTCATCTTCAATACACAGATCAAAAAACGCTAGCAAAGTCGTTCTACGTGGGTTGTGGACTACTTGTTGAACTGTTTCTGATGTAAAATAGACCCTCTGACCATTTTCTAGATGGACGACTAAATGCACTACAGTAGGATAGCGGTCGTGAATTGGAAATTCTAATATTCTCCAAACAGCTTCTGATGTACTAATATATCGGCCATTTAAATAGTTTTCTACTTCATTGATTGGATTTCTAACGCTGAATGTGGCTTGATCTGATCCTTTATTAATATATTTACAAATATATTTTATAGCTTGGACCGAATGACAATATTCAACATTTATATGAGCGTTGAATGTTTTGCATAACAGTGGGGAATAAGGGACAACCCATCTATTATCAATGGTGACCCTATTTCCTCTAATATTCAATGTAACGTTCCTACCTCCATTTTCCATGTCACGGCGACGATATACTGGATAACCATCTTCTCCGGTCTGGGTATTGTTAACGAAACGTCGTGGGTATTTTTTAGTACAGATACCATTCCTCATACACGGAGCCGTTAAGTTGTGCTCTCCGCATGGTCCATGCACCATATTTTTTGTTACGATATCGAACAATCCTAGATCAATCTGTGGGTCAGGTAGCTCGGCGACTATAATACTATCAATTTCGTCTGGCTGGATTTTTTTTTCCAACCAGAACAATAAATGAGAGTGAGGCAAGCCGCGCTTTTGCCACTCTACACTTGCCATGTGGCATTTCACTTTGCCGAATATTTCGTTTTTAGTAAATAATTTTATGATTTTTTTCATTTTTATACGAAATACCCTCGCTATAATATCATGTCGGTCGAACGACCGCTGACCTGGTAACAGCAATGCTTTAATTTCATCCCATTCCGGGTTGCAAGTAAAAGTCACGAATAAGTCAGGTCTCCCATAATTTCTTACGTAAGTCATTGCATCTTGTGTTTTTTCATGCAAATAACGCGGAGAACCTGTAAAAGATGACGGTAATATTATATGTTGACCAATATTTAATGGGTCAACATTTGCGTCTTGGTTTAATGCATCTTTAAGATGGATGTAATCGTCAGCCCTCAGTTGTTGTTGATTCCGAGAAATATAATTTAATCTTTCAGAAATCATTTTTGCCATCATGTCGACACAATATTGGCTAAATAAGTCTCTATAATAATGTAAAGTATTAAAAGAATTTGCTCTTATCATTAATCTATATGCGTAAAATTGCATACACGTAACATTTTTGGTCCGCGCTGCACCTTGTTGTGGGATAGTTAAATAATAACCATCTTCACCTCTTATAAACATTATGGGATATTGTAGAGGGTCATATGAGCGGTGTAATTCCGAAACTCTTCTTAGCTGTCCGTCTTTACTATGCAAAACTATATCCCGGGGCCCCTTTTCTTCATCGACCAAGAGTACGGCTACTTCGTTTACATTAGGAGCATTATATCTACCTCTGTGTGCTGTCTGTGGTGTGCGATCAGAATGAATAATTAGCCTTAAATTTTCCGAAGAGTTAAGTTCTAAGTTTTGTTTAAAATGTTGTATGTATATATTGTGACTATTCAACATGATCTGCAATTCATTTATCAAATTTGGTTTTAGTGTGGGGGCTTTGTTTGATCGCAGAGACAATTGGTCGGCATCAGAAATGAAATATATTTGCAAATATTGAGGGGTTTGGCCAGATGGCGGTAAAATACTTCCTATCAGATGATAAATTTGCCCTTCAACCTTAAAGGTGGGCATAAAATTTCCCTCTCTAATTTCTTTTGCCCCAAACGAAGTCATCTGAAAAAGGCTATTGTATCTACGTACGTTATTCAAAAAATGTGTCGACAATGTATGATTACTTGTTAAAAGGCTTTTTATTGGTTCTGGTGGTTCTTCAATATCAGGCAGAACAACTTTTCCAGAGGCACAGCACATACCATGCGCTTCATCAGTCCATTTTTTTGCAAAACATTTAGGACAAATCTTATTCATTGCTCCTATTTGAATACATTTCTGTTGAGCATAATCAATTTGGGGATCGTAACTAAATGCCGATCTGTTACGATGTACTAAAATTCTGTTGCGCGCCCTAGTTGTTAGAGACTGTTGCCTTTGCCTCTGTACCATAAGTCGTTGCGAGCGTCTAACGCTTGATTCCCGTGCACGCACTTGTGACACCCTAACTCTATTGTCAGCAAGACGCTGCGAGCGTTCGACGCTAGTCTGTCGTTCGTGTAATTGTGACGATCTCGTATTTTGTTCTGTAAGACGGAAGGAACGTTCAACGCTAGATTCCCGTGCACGAATTTGCGAGGTCCTATCTCTATTTTCAGCAAGACGCTGCGAACGTTCGGCGCTACATTCGCGAGCCCGTGCCTGCGAAATCCTAGCTCTATTTTCAGCAAGACGAAGCGAACGTTCGGCGTTACATTCGCGAGCCCGTGCCTGCGAAATCCTTGCTCTATTGTCAGCAAGACGAAGCGAACGTTCGGTGCTATATTCGCGAGCCCGTGCCTGCGAAATCCTAGCACTATTTTCAGCAAGACGAAGCGAACGTTCAGCGCTACATTCGCGAGCCCGTGCCTGCGAAATCCTAGCTCTATTTGCAGCAAGACGAAGCGAACGTTCGGCGCTACATTCGCGAGCCCGCGATTGCGAAGCGTACTCTCTCTGACTTGCAAGGCGAACTGAATTTTCAGGAGAACGTTCTTTAATACGACGTATTTTTGCTAATCTCGCTTGGACACTACTTGAAGATAGTTGAGATTTTTTTATGCGCGGCATAATTATTTCGTGAAACTACTCAATTCACAGAAACTAATAAGTAATGGAATAGATCAGGAAAGTTAGTTTTAAAAAGTTTTGATAGATACCTACTTCCTAAAGAAAAGTTTAAGAATAAATATCTATATGAATACCTAAATTAAAAAAATACTTTTAAACTGAAACAGGAAAATGTGCTATGAAGAAATAGTGAAAGTTGAATAAAATAATGAAAAAGAATTCTGAAAAGAACTTTTAAACTGGAACAAAAAATGCTCTATGAAAACTCAAAACATTCAATATCGGTTGCGTCCGCTATGGAAGGAGCCGACCACGCGAATGAGCCGCGCGGCTACCCATATCACAGATGTCGATGTCATTGCATTATTTTCTTTAGATTGACATTTTAAAATTCGTTGTGTCTTTTAATAGAATGTCCAGTGTTAATAATTTAAAAAGTATTTAATAGGTATTGAAACTGTCTTTAATAAAATAACATTAAATGGCATAAGGATTAATACAGAGGTATAAATAATATGTTTTAAATATTTTTGGCACTTTTATCAACTTTTAAAATATAAAAAGTAGTTATATTGGCATAACTATAGTAGTTGGACATATGGTATCACGGACTTTTTTTATAGATATTGATAAAAAAAAATCAGCTTCACGCTGTATCCCGCACACAGCAGGGTGGGCAGAGGGAACCTAGTGTTAAGACACTCCGATCCCCACTTTCCACCGAATTCTGGAGACATTGCGTGCCACAACCAGTCGATTTTACAGACACACTTTGTGCCGCTGCGCCACGACCGGCCGGATAGATATTGATGCGTTCTATAATACTATAAGACAATGTTTTATTCATTAGTTTCCGCAGTGGCTGCGATGACAGATTTCTTATGATTTATAATCAATAGAGAAGTTACACACTCTTTTTATGCTTTCACAATAATACATATATTTTTAGACGTCCCTCTACACTACGAAGGCGGCGCTGTTCTAGTCAATTTGCACATTTTCCGTACACATGGTATCGTAAACTTTTTTGTAGATATTCATGTCTTCTATAAAATTGTAGTACATCACTTTGCACTAATGTCAATAATTTCCACAGCGTACGCGATATAAGGTTTCTTTTTGGTAGTTTTTTTATACGTTAATCGCCTAATTGTAAAAGAATTTTCCAAATCGGTCCCGTAGTTTCAGGGCCTATTCAATTCAAATGAAGATACAAAACATCTAATCAGTTGTCTTCATAATGTTAGTGATATCAATGCACCTCCCCCCACCCCGCAGAGTTACTTACTCGCTACGGTGCGCGAGGCTACACTCCGCATTTTTTATTATTACATGATTTTCTTTAGATTGATATTTTTAAATTTATTATATCTTTTGAATGAAAAGTCCGATTTTGTTAATTTAAAAAGTAACTTACACATATTGAAATTATCTTTAAGAAAATATCATTTAATAGAATAAGGATTTATGCAGAGGTATGAATAAAATGGTTTGATTATTGCCGGCACTTTCATCAACTTATAAATTATAAAAAAGTAGTTATATTGTCATAACTACAGCAGTTGGACATATGGTATCGCGGACTTTTTTATAGATATTGATGCGTTCTATAATACTGTAGAATATTATTTTGCTCTATCATCAATAGTTTTCGCAGCGCACGCGATGATAAAATTTTTTAGATCAATTTTTTCACACCTTGAGTTACATTATTGCATTTTTCTTAAGGATCCCTATTTTTTTTTAAAATGTTATATAGCCTATGTGGGACAGTGAAGATGCAGCTTTCTAATAGCGAAAGAATTTTTGAAATCGGTCTGGTAGTTTTTGTGTGAAAACACTACAAACATACATACATACATACATACAAAAATACAAATCTTACCTCTTTATAATATTAGTATAGATAAATAAGTAAGTTCATAATATAAAATGTGATTGTAATTTTTATCCTAAAATAAATCTATTTTTTTTAAATAAATTCTTCAAAAAAAAAATGCACAAAAAATGTATCGTCATATCATATCCCTGTGAGGATATAAATAAATACTTATCAAGGTCAGTTATATGATCATTACATAGCAGTAAATTATTTCATTGATTCAAATTGACGAATGTTACAAGATAAAAGTTAAATCAACCGATTTTAGAAACCAATGCTTAATGTTACATCATTTATATAAACACTAGCGACCCAAGCCACTCACGTCTTCACTCACTTGAATAACATAATTATTTATTTACTAAACTGGATTACTTACGTGTTTTAACAACATTATCAATAGATTTAAGCCGTTTCTAAGATTAACTTGAACAAACGAACAGACAAAATAATTGCCCCCAATAACAATTTTTCATATATATCTTCCACGTACGGATACCGTTTGTTTAACCGTAAAATTGTGACTCATTACAATTTTATTATAAGTATAGATAAGTTGCTTTTATTAAAAAAAATGATTGCTCTTATGGGAATTACGAAAATGCAAAGTAAATTTGAATTATTTTTACACGAAGGAACGAATGAACCTAATTCTAATTCTATCTGTTAAGTAAATAATTTTGTAGTTTAAGCGGGCGAAGCCGCGGACGGGTCGCTAGTTATGAAATATTTATGAGAAAACCGTTTTCACTTCGGAGCTGTATGCCTCCACGTGAATTTCCAAGGTAACTTTTGAGGGATATAAATGGTCCTCTATAATTATGTTTAAAACGAATACAAGACGAATGTCTGAATGGCCTTAGAACGGGCTTATTTTGCGTGCTTTACTTCAATATCGTTTGAAATACATAGTTATTAATAAATATATGTTTTTCTTTGTATAGGGTCTTTGAGTAGCAAAATGTTGTTATGAGATTTGACGTTGATTTAATTATATTTGATCTACAATATTTATAAAAATATATATATATTTCAAATATAATACGTAAATAATTACTTAATATATTTATGCTATATATTTTCTTTGGCTTGGTAACGAAGCAAAGCGTGGAGTTAGGTTCCGCCACTCTACATGCAATGGCTCCAGAATTCGGTGGAAAACGGAAAACGAAAGTGTCGTAATAAGAACGGAGTGTTTACCACACTACATTCCTAGTTCCCTTCTGCTTGCCCCTGCTATGGTACGGAACACAGGCTAAAGCTAAAAAAACGTAGTGTTAAGACAATACGTTCTCCAATTTTCGTTCTCGAATTCTGGCACCATTGAGTGTTAAATGGTGAAACTCAATGCCGCACTTGCTTCGTTACCAGAGCGAGGAAATGGAAATATTAAATATTTCATTTCCTCGATTGCGAATTGAAACAACACAACCTGTCGCGTTACTATATGTACTGACATGCTTTTAATTATTAACAATATAAGTAACATACTGACAAAAAGTATCTTCACAGAAAATAAATTTAACAGAATATAAAAAATAACAGACTATAAACTAATATTATTTATAGTAATATTAGTAACGTTTGATGATTGATATTGAGTCATTATCATCAATCATTTCTAGATGAACGATGAGTCTACTATATTTTGTACTCGTATTTAGTCGTCATCGGTTAGTATTATGTACAAACAAATAATACATTTTTGCGATTTTTGCATATAAATATGTATCTACACTAATATTTTTTTATTTGAGGCCAGGCCAGTCGTGGCGCAGGGACACAGAGTGTGACTGTAAAATCGTCTGGTTGTGGGTTCGATCTCCACTCGAGGAAATGAAATATTTATTTACATTTATATTTTCATTTCTTCGCTCTGGTGTCGAGGCAACACGCGGCGTTGAGTTCTGCCACTCAACACGCAACGCCTCCAGAACTTGGCGGAAAGTGGGTTACGGAGTGTCTTAACACTAGGTTCTGATTATCTTGCTGTGTGGGGATTCAGCGTGAAACTAAAAAGAAAACGAATATTATAAAGTTCAATAATTGGTCTGGGTAAATGCACTAATCTCAAGAACTACTGATTCAAATTGAAATAATATGTATGTGTTGTATATTTATTGAGAAAAGCTATATATATGTAGTTATTAAATTTAACATTTCATTCGTCGTTACGACGTAGCCCACTGCACCTGCAATCAGATTAACCTCAAACACGGTCAAGTGTCAAAACACAAAAAAAACAGAATTTTCCATTTTACTTCTTAAACTCCACCCAAGCAAAATTGCGGGCGACCACTAGTTCTTAATAGCCAGGTTCCATATTTATTCCCATAACATACTATAGACCATATGAAAAAGAAACCTATTTGATATGCCATTTCGTTGAAGGATGCTGAACAATAACTGTATTGTTTGTTTTAACCAGAGGAAAATGCTTTCAAAGATTTTCTGAGTTGCTTTGTCCGTTGAGATTTCTAACAAGACTTTCGTTCAATTCGAATTTATCTCGGAATGTATTGAGTCTCATTCAAAGAAAATATAGGTTACCTTGCAATTGCCATTTCTTATGATCTTTTGTTATTTTAAATAAGTCTTCGCTGTGTCTAATAATAATAAACACTAAATTTTTTTATATTTTTAGTAGGTCTTCATTTATGTTTAATATATATATATAATTTCACATATAGATTTTACGCAAATATATTGTGAATGTTTGATGAGAACAGATATTAAATATGTTTTTTGAACCTATCAATTATTTATTGTGTGGCTACTAATGAATAAATGGATTTATACATTTATCAAGTATTTTAATTATTTCAATAAATTATAATTATCATAATAGTCATCACCCGAATTTTTTTTTCGAATAAAACCCAGATTTTCCATTTTACGTTTTAATGAACACGTAAAGAAAGACGCGAACAACAGCTTCTTATATGTACTATAAATAAAAATATCAAACTACATTCCTTCTTTATTACAATACTAGTCAGCTACACGCTGTCTCCCGCTCACAGCAGGGTAGGCAGAGGGAGCCTAGTATTAAGACACTCCGTTTCCCACTTTCTGCCGAATTCTAGAGGCATAGCGGGTTGTATGGCGGAACTCAACGCCGCGTATTATATATTATTTCTACTTATTAATACTTTATTGTATTATTTCTATCTGTTCCAGCTACGATGGCCGTGTAAAGGGACCGACGGCGCACTGGGCGGACGCGTCGCTAGCGGGGCGCGCGAGGTGGCACGCCTCGCCACACTCTGCTCTACGTATACGAGACGTAGTGCCCACTGATCGAGCACTATACAGATGTAGAGTTGATTTTAAAGTATCACCCACAAGGAATTCGAAGTTTGTTCTGCATGTTATTGGTAAGATTTTTTTTAATTAGTATTTTTTTGTAGATCTTCCGCAAAATTTACTAAGAAATAGCATAAAAAATAGTTTAGTGTTTACACATTCCGTTTCCCACTTTCCGCCGAGTTCTAGTCTTATTGCGTGTTGAGGAGGATGAGGCGGAAGTAAACGCCGCGCTTTGCCTCGACACCAGAGCTAAGAAATGAAGATGTAAATTAATAAAATAAAAAAAAACATCGAGTGGAGTTTGAACCCATAAAGTCGCGTTTACAATCACACTTTGTGTCCTTGCGCCACGACTAGGCTCACAAAATTCCCTCTTATCACTAGGTTCCCTCTGCCTTCCTTTCCATATATGGAATAAAGCGTGAACCTAATAAAATTATATAACATTAGATATTAATAACCCATTTAATAATACTATTACTACCAGCTTCCTCAGAATATTATAAATTTAAAATAATTTTCAAAGCTTATAACATAAAGTCTGACACAATTTCATAATAATAACCTACTTTCATTAAGTATCAAACTAATAAATATCAAAGTATCTCCGTGAAAGTTCTCGCCATACGTAATCAGTTTAAAGTTAGTGCCTGAACTCTCCTTGCTCTACTTGTTGCTATATAAAACGTTATAGTTCGTACAAGTTAGTCAAAGAAGCTAAAGCACGTACGGCCCAAATATATTAGGTCCATCGAAACACGCTATCGAAATTGAGTTAGATTGAAAATTAACTTCGCCCGCTTCTAGTTGGGGAGTTTGAAAGTTTTTCGCGTTTGAAATTTTTGAAGTTACACCGTGTACGGTGTGCTTGTTGCCCGTTTTGTGTTTATAAATATGAATTTTTGTAGTAAATTGTATAGAAATAGTTTTAGTTTTTACAAAAAATGTTGACAAATTTTAACAAGTTTTGCTTTATTTTAACTATTTTATGATAGATCAATATTTTTAATATTTCTAGTAGTACTGAGTTCGATTCTAGTTTGAAAATGAATTATTTTTATGAAGGAAAGGAACTCTCTGCGCTAGTAGATAAAGTGTTATGTTAAGTTCCGCCACTCGGTATGCGGTATCTGAAAGAATCAAAGACAGAATTTTGAAGGATTGCAGGGGAATGAAGTGTTTTGACACTAAGTTTTTTCCCAACCGCTACATATTCTACATATAGAATACAGTATAAAGCTGAAAATAGGAAAAAATACTTATAGATGCTCTCATAATACTTTTTTTAGCTCCATGTTTTAACCTACCTATGGTATTAGGGTAGGCAGAGCGGACACAGCGGTAAAACTCGCCGTTCTCCACTTTCCGCTGCGTGAAGCATGTCGTTGAGTAGTGAAACTAAACGCCGTACTTTCTTTGCCTTGTTACCAGAACAACAAAATTTAAATATTAGGAAATAATAACTCATACCCACGTGGAAATCGAACCCACAACCGTCGCATTTACAGTCACTATTGATACATAACCTTACTATATTAAATAATTTATTTTATACTGTTAATATAAATATGATTATTAAATTTTCATATAAACATAATATTAACATTTTAATATTCATTTAAGAGCGTGTCCATTTTCTGCAGAACTCTAAAATTGTCCTTATTCCTTATTTCCAAGAAGAACATTTTCAATATTCTTTCAATATCCTTTTTAAGTATTCTTTTTATTTTATTTTTCTATTTTCATTACATATCGTCCATTAGACTGTGAAAGCACATATGGATTTCTTTTAATGGATAAAATAGATACTATCTCTTTAAGCTATAGTAGAAAATGAAACATGGGATTGAAATTAAATTCAGATCTTCAAACAAAATGCTTTGTTTTTTACCTTTATGCTGTATCCCACACATAGCATGGTAGCGAGAGGGAACCTGGGAACCTCGGATTTAGAAACTCTATTTCCAATAATACGAAGGAACAGTAATCTGTTCCTCATTTTCCATTGAACTCTGGAAGCATTGCGTGTGGAGTGGCGGAACTCAAAGCCGCGCTTTGCGTCGTTACCGGACTGAGAAATTGAAAATATCATATATGCGAAACATCGTGTCTCTAGTAGGAATCGAACTCACAACCTGTTGCGTTTACATTCACACGTATATGTCCCTACGCTACAACTACCCTCAAAACATATCTAAAATATTTTAGAACAAATTATTTATATCAACAATCTTATTGAACCTGTTACCATATCAAACACGCATCAGAAAAACAAGTATCAACTACACCATAAGGGTCTCAAATCTCTATAATTTAAATGTAACTAGTTGTAATCTAATCTAGAGCTATCACCGCACCGTCCTCCCGTGAACAAGGACTGGAGATGTTCAGTTTGATAAATAACCTTTTAGTTAAAAACGTATCAATCACTCGGTCCAAGAGCTGACGACGAAAGAGGGAAGATTTTCCTCAGAACTCTTGAATCAGTGTACCATTAGTTTTTTGTGAAAAGATCTTAACTCCATTCAGAAGACCCGTGTCACATTTATGTATGTGTATGTGCTTCTTAAATTGTGCTACGTATATTGACACTATTGTAGCTCAGTGGGTTGGTATCTAACTATATATAAGATTTTTTAAACATTTTTTAAACAACCAGACCAGAACGTGTGGCTCAGTGGTCAGATCACCTGGTCGGTTTCCAGGAGGCGCGGGTTCGAGTCACGCTATGTTAAAATTTTTATACGTTTTCTAAATAAGTATTTTTCTATACATAAGATATCTATAGGTACCATTTAAAATTAAAGGAAAATGATTTTTTTTTCTTAAGTAAGGCTATGGTAACGTTGAGTTCTAGCACCTAACACACATTATTTCAATTGGGAAAGTGTAGGACAGAGTGTTTTAACACTAGGGTACTTTGGCTACGTTGCCTATGTGATTAGGGAAATAGCTTCGTAGTATCTATATTGTTTCCTACGAAATAAATCAAAAAATATATATATATTTTCTATATTAAGTAAAACCGAATAATTTCAATAGTATATTATAAAATATTAAATATAAATAAAGCCTCCGCCTACTCCTTTCCAAGATTTAGTCAATAACATTAGTTTATATTACAATAAATAGCTTCTCCTAATAATATTATACGCACGTTGCTTCGGGCGCTACGAAAATGGAAAATAAATTAATAACATGTTTTCAGAACAAATTAAATACGAAGATATCATATAATATATATTATAATATATATATATATATATATATATATATATATATATATATATATATATATATATATATATATATATATATATATATATATATAGATATTATATTCAAATCTTTCGGTACTATAAGAGACGAGCAAATTTCAAGTGAAATTAGAAACGTCAGACTCATTTAACAAATCAATCTTGTCTCAGTAAAGTACTGAATATTCAATTACTATGTACACTTTGCTTAACTTGAGTTATTCGAATTTGTTGTTAGTGTATTTTAAGTAATTTACTGTTGTTTTTATGTTATTATAGGTTTAGAGGTGTTTTTAAGTTATTAAGAGATGTTTCTTATGAATATCTATGGAGTGTGCGGGTTCGATTTCCTTTTAAAATACCTTAAAATACCTTGTTGCGTGTAGTATGACATTGAGATTTATCACCTCATATGCAATTTTAAAAATAGAAATCAGAGAACAAAGGATTTTTAAAAAACAATTCCTTTTGTTTTTTAAAAACTTATTTTTAGCTTACGCTATATTCTTTACATGGCAAAGCAGGCAGACTGAACCTCGAAAGCTAGTATTAACATACTCCGTTCCCATTAACATTTCCGTTTTCCACTTTCCGCCGAATTCTGTGTTGAGTGGCAGAACTCAACTGTCGCACTCTGCTTTGGGACCAGTGCTTTGGTGGTATTTCCTCAGATGAAAACCAAACCCAAAACCTAACGCTTTTACTGTTGCACGTTTGTCCTCATGCGCCACGACTGGCCTCAAATATATTTTTATTTTCTTTACATAAAAACTTTATACTAAGCAAATGAAATATATAATATGTGAATATTATAAATAAATTTATCTATTTATATACATATCATATAGGAACATATCAACTGCATTATATATAGGATGTTCTATGATTTTCATAATACAATTTCTGCATATTTCGATGCTGTATATGAATTGTCGAACTATGATATTATATAATAAATGATGTTCTAGTTTAATGATAATGATTCCGATTATCTATTCGATCGACAATAGTTAATAGCTTATTATTAAAAATAATCACGTTTATTGCATTTATTATTATATTGCGTTTAATTTATATCAGCATTGCATAAAATTTAACAGCTTATAATTAGAAATAAACGTGTTTTATATTTTTCACGTAGATTTTAGTTATTATATTTTTTTTGTAAGAGCTCTCTCTCTCTCCTTTTCTTTTTATTAGGGTTCTGTAGCCAAATGGCAAACACGGAACTGTCATAGATTTTCGCTGATCATTGATCGCTGGGCTGCGGCTATTGAAAGCAAGGGAGAGGGCCTGGCAGTTAGTTTGGACATGGCGAAGGCCTTTGATCGAGTGTGGCATGAGGCGCTCCTGGCTAAACTTCCATCCTATGGGCTTCCCGAGAATTTATGCAAGTGGATCGCCAGCTTTCTCACTGGGCGCAGCATCAAGGTCGCTGTCGACGGTTTTTGCTCTAAACATATGCCCGTGAAAGCTGGCGTTCCCCAAGGCTGCGTGCTGTCCCCTACGCTGTTTCTTCTGCAAATCAATGACATGTTAGAGGATTCTAGCATTCATTGCTATGCAGATGATACCACGGTGGACGCTGTTTACTCCGGCCGAGCAAGTCTCTCTCGGGAAAACGCCGAACAGTGCCGAAATAAACTTGTGTCTTCCGTTGAGGCATCCCTCAACAATGTCTCCTCATGGGGTGAAAAGAACCTAGTTCAGTTTAACCCCCTGAAGACACAAGTTTGCGCGTTAACCACAAAAAAAATCCCATTCATCGTATCACCAGTCTTTCAGAACATTTCCCTTACAGCCGCGCCCAGTATCAGTATATTGGGCCTCAATGTTTCGAGTGACTGCCAGTATCGCGATCATTTGGAAAGCAAGGCCAAGTTGACCTCGAAGAAACTGGGGGTCATCAACAGAGCGAGACGGTACTTCACGCCAAAACACCGTTTGGCCCTATATAGGGCCCAGGTTCGGCCTCATATGGAGTACTGTTCTCATCTCTGGGCTGGTGCACCCCAGTATCAGCTTGAGCCATTTGATCGCATACAACGCAGAGCCATTCGAATCATTGGGGACCCAATAATCTGTGAAAGGCTTGATACTTTGGCTTTGCGTAGAGACGTTTCCTCGCTGTGCGTTCTCTATCGCATTTATCATGGGGAGTGTTCTGAAGAACTGTTTGACCTGTTACCTGCCGCCGAATTTTCTAACCGCACAGTACGACATAAGCTAAAATATCACCCACACCACCTGGATACGTGGCAATCCACTACTGTGCGGTTTCGTAGGAACTTCCTTCCACGCACCACGGAACTGTGGAATGACCTACCCAGTGCTACCCTACGCAGTGTTTCCAGGTCGATATGACATGGGTACCTTCAAAAAGCGCGTCTATCTCCACCTTAAAGGCCGGCAACGCACCTGTAGCTCCTCAAATTGAACTGAACTTAACCAGTAGTTACCGCAAAGCATATGTTTTTAGCTTCACGCTGTATCCCGCACATAGTCAGGTAGACAGAGGGAACCTGGAAGTAATGTATGTCAAGTGGCGGAGCTCAATTCCTCGCTTTACCTCGTTACCAGAACAAGAAAATGAAAATATTAAATATTTCATTTCCTCGAATAGGAGTCGAATCCACAACCCGTCGGTTTCCCTCCTGCCAGTGTCTTTGCGCCACGACTGGCCTCACTAGCCTTATCATAAAAACAATTCAATTTAATTTTAACACCCAAAACCAACATCATTAATTTCTATAAAACTAACACAATTTTAAGTTTCCCTCGAGATATAAAAGCTCTTTTAAGCTTCGTTTTATCTTCAACAATAATAGAACATTTTACGCCTATCCCTTTTTATTGCTGATGGCATATAAACACTTGACTACCGCCTGAGTGGGATTCGTAAAGTAAATGGTGGTCTAACTATTAGAATTTTGACGTACAAAAGAGATTTAAATGTGTTTGTTTTGGTTAAATAATCTAGTTCTAGTTTAGTTTATTTTTGTAGGAAAGTGGTTCAGTAATGTTTAGGTTAAATTAGCTTAAATGGAGAATATTTACTCTATTTCATACAACACAGCAAAATCAATTATTTTATAGTTTACATATTTTATATGTAGGTATGAGATAGGTATCTACCTCAGTCAAGTCTCTTTACGTCTTTGTTTTTATTAGCTTCATCCTGCGCGTGGTAGGGTAAGTAGAGAGCTGCACCTGCAGAGCACCTGGGAACCTACAGTTGAAGCACCCGTTAAGTCACTTCTTTTCCCTACATACTGCCAAATTCTGGAAATTTTGGAACGTGACGCTGCGCTTCGCCTCGCGAAAGAAAATGGAAATATTAAATATATAATTTTGTCTAATGGGAATTGAACCCACAATCAGTAGCGCTTACAGTCGCAAGCTTGTGACCCTAGGCCCCCTCTGCCACGACTGGCAGCAACGTCTTTGCTTTAATTAAAAAATACCATTAAGGACCCTCTAGTGCAGAAGGACAATTAACACGATGGTGGTGGTTTTAATCACTGGGGGAAATTATTATCAAATAATTTCCCCCAGTGATGATTGAAATTATTATTTAATAATAATATTTAAAATTTTTTTTTAGTAAACAAAGTAGAGAAAGCAGTGTCTTAAGATTTTTACCAGTTTTAATACTTTAATCAGCTTCACGCTGTATCCCGCATTCAGCAGGATAGGCAGAAGGAACCTAGTGTTATGATACTCCGTGTAAGGATTTATTTTAAAAATTTACATTGTTTAAATTACTGACTTAGAATAATTAAATTTTAGGGCTCCCTTTCAAGTCTTTTTTTGAAAAGACATGCGTGTCTTGTCTACTCGCATATGTATCTGTACATATAAAATACAAATAGGTAGTAGTTATATATATTTTACTATCACTTTTGTATATAGTTCTTTTTATGTTTTTAACATATTAGTTGAAACGGTCGATACAACCTTTCCAATAAATAATTCATTCCATGAACACGAAATTGATCTAACATTAGTATAGTGAGTCCCCAAGGGGCGAGTATTAGAGACCCTTTTGTGAATCGGCTCGTTGGTTATTTAAAACATTTTAAATATTCATTAGAATGATAATCACATGTTGTTTAAGAAATACTGAAGTTGTGATTCGGATTTTGAATAAAATGTAATTTTCTATATGTAGAGTAGGTGGTTGTGAGTTTGATATTTACTCACAAAAGAGAAAAATGTGGTACTGAGTTTCATCATTGAAATTTGATAAGGTATACAAGACGTTATCTATATATATAAAAGGACTTGTGCTGACTGACTGAGGTAAGACGCACGCAGAGCCGTAACCGCTGATGGTAGAAACGTGAAATTTGGGCAGATGTTTATTTTCATATTCTGGACATCCACTAAGAAGGGAATTTGAAAAACTTTAACCCTAAAGGGATGATATAAGGGTTGAAAGTTTGTATGGAAAAAAAAATCTGTACCGATTTTTATAAAATTTGAAATTCAGACTCTTAAAAATATTTCATTGAACACGTGTTTCATGATTTTTAAGAATTCACCCCCTAAGGGTTTAAATAAGGGGTTGAAAGTTTATATGGAAAAATCTTTAAATTGCCACCGATTTTTATAAAAAATTAAATTCAGACTGTTAAAAATATTTTATTGAACACGTGTTTCGTGGTTTTTTTAGAATTCACTCCTAATAAGCGGGCGAAGCCGCGCGCGCCCACTAGTCATAAAATATAGCTTAATCAATGAGATTATTTTTTTACTTATTTATTATTTCCGTCGTCATTCATCATTATACATTATTTTAACGAAAAAATATCTTCTTATAATTATTACAATAGTTACACGAACGAATAGAACACGAATAACACACATAACGAATGTTAAAAAATTCAATAAATCTGTGAAACAAAACAATTCCTTTCAATCATGTGAAAGTATGCAAATTGGCATTTATTTAACCTTTAAGTACACGGGTGGGGTCTAGGCTGACCCCAAGCTGTCTTGTCTGTTTTTAACTATATTTTTGCGATTTGGCTAAGGCAGCTATCTAAGTTAAGGATATATTTTACCGATGTATGAATACTTACGTAATTTTATATGTAAACTTTTTTTTATTTTTTTCACATCTTATATGATTTTGAGTCAAAAGAAAATTGTGCAAAATTTCAGTGATTCTGATAGTTTAAAGAACCTCCACTATTATACCTAAATAACCTGTGCTACTTCTCTTAACATTGAGGCGTTGTAATTTTTTTATGTTTTTGTCATGAGTGCTTCCTTTTCTTACATTTATGTTATATTGATTCTGTATAAGAAAATAATATTAGTTTTATTAGAAATTTTACTACATAAGTTAACCGCTTAAAAAATATCTGTGCATAAGATGCTAGCTTCTTAAAAATAACTTACTGTTTAAAAGCCAATTGTGATAAGTAATAAACATTAAATATTATTTATTAAACGTATTATAAAATATAATATGTTTAACTTTAATATAGATATTTTTTGTGAAATATTCACAATATAAACATAAAAAAATATGGAGACACTTGTAGACCAGAAAGTTACCATTAAGAACGCGTGTACTTAAAGGTTAAAATTCTGTGTTACTCTTTTCGATAAATTATTTGATTTCACGGAGAATTAAACTCGGGTTGTGTAAAATGCGTCAAAAGTGGATATGAATGGAGCATAAAAAAATATTGTATGAGCATAATCTGTCAAAGCTTAGCCGGTTGTATTGCCTGCGGTTGTCGGATATTTGATTCAAAATACTCATATGTAAATAAATAACTTTTAATTTAGGAGTTGAATATATTATTGAGTTAAAATAAAAGAATTATTATATATGCATTTGCAAGTATTTTTACACATATTTTTGCTAATATTGATTTCACAAACAATTTTTGTTATATAGATCAAAATATGTAAGTATAACATGAAAATATTTTGATTACTCCATAAATTACATTAATAAAAGATGAGTTATATCATAATAGTTTCTAATATTTACATGAGATCACAATTATCTGACTGTAAATGCGACAGTTGTGGGTTTGATATCCATTTGGCAGAATAAGTTTCATTTTTTCGTCCTAATATAAAAAAAACTTAACAGAGTACCGCAACTCAATAACTAGTGTCTCGCAGATTATGTTAGTACTACCTGTACTAACTCTACACACCCATAGGTATGTGGAGATTGAGCATGATGCTATTAAAATATATTTTTTGTGTTGTACTTTCGAACCAATTTTCAGTCACCAATTTTTTCGTAATTTTTCTTTTCATATTTAATATTCTTGTTTTCAAATAATAATAAAAATAAAAACCAAATACATAACTATAGATATTATAGAACTATTTAAAAAGAAAGATCAATAACCGTAGGTTTGATGCTCTGTATCAGCTGCGTAGCCAGTACAAGTCACCTGGGCCGGGTGTCCTATAAATTTATGTGTCGGAATATCGGAACGATGCCAAACAGTATGGCGGTCTGTACAACGAACTCCTTGCCAATGCGGCATAACTAAATTGTTTATGGGTGAAATGTCAAAAATATTGAGATTTAGTTTTATTTATTGGGGATTTTGTATTCTGGACTTAGTTTGGGTGGTTCGTTGGCTGCGCTGTTTAGAATCTTGGCACAGGACAAAGTAGTTTTCCGTCTATGGAAAATACTATGAGGTCAGTCGTAGAGCAGGCACGAGCGTGTGACTGTAAACGTGAGGTTGTGGGTTTGATTCCCAAAAAAGAATTGAAATATTAAATTTTCATTTCGTAGCCCTGCAATCGAGCGCAGCATTGAGTTCCGCCACTGCACACGCAATATCTCCAGGTTTCAATGGAAAGTGGGGAACGGAGGTGTCGTAATGAGAATGAATTGACTTAACACTAAGTTCCCGTGTTTCTCTGCGTACCCAGCGTTCTTAAGTACATTAAACAAAATTATAAGTCCGTATTGCCGATATTGAATTATTTATATTCCGTTAACGTACCTACAATCTTAATTAGGGGGAACTTGGTTAACCTTCGAGAACACAGTTTCGATGATAATAGAAGAAACTCACGTAAAACGCATGAGAACTCTTCAGAGATCATGTATGAAGAGGTTGTATACACTCCACTTTCAATGAAGACATTTCCGTTCTCCATTCTTCGCCGAAATCTGCAATAAGTAATTATGTCAACGCTGCGCCTTAGTCCATGACCAGAGCAGGAATAAGTAAATATATATATATATATATATATATATATATATATATATATATATATATATATATATATATATATATATATATATATATGTAGTCTCTTGTTTTCATTTCCTATAGTAACGATTTTTTCCAATATACGTGTGATGGACTTAAAAAATATAAAAAAGCAACACACAGAATATAAATAAATCAGAATCGCCCTCACCGGGCTTTCATTACTTATTGTCTTATTTTGTCCGATAAATGTGAAATATTAATTATCACTTTTAAATAGCAAATGTCGATACATATTATGAGAGTATGAATATTTTTAATTACTGCGAAATATTAAAGCGTACAATTTATAAATTAAAATGTACGATTTAAAGAAAAAAATATACTGTAATTAACTCGTTTGCTATCATATAACTGGAATCATTAAAAGCCCTGACCCATGACAAGAGGAAGAATTACCACTGATATGACTATATGTAATTACGAAACGTACAGTGTTGTCTGTGTGTTTGACCAATTTTATTTAAACCTGTCCCAGTCCTGTCCTTAATTAAAATAACAAAATGAAAAATGTTGTATTTCACAATATATATGTATGTATTATTTACAACTGCGTTACGTAATGCGTTTTAATTTAAACTGAGCTGGGGTCAACCAACCGTTATCGTTAGTATTGTTTTATTAGTTGTTTAATTTTTAAATATATATGTAAAGTCCGTTGTAGTACAGAGAGACATCGTCAGCATATACGCGTTGGTTGTAGATTCGATAACTTTCAACCAAAATCAGATTAGATATTAATTATTTTCGCGTTTCTACTCTCGTATGACAGAATGCAGTTTGATTTCCGACATTTACCACGAGCGTAAAATTGAGAATGAAGAGTCTTTACACTAGATTATCTCTCCGTACTGTAGCTTGCGTGAAATATTATAAAACAAATAAAAGTTTTTTTTTTTCTGAAAAATAATAACCGTAACACGTGTCGTGGCGAAAGAATATGACGGGTTGTGAGTTCGATTTCTACTCGGGGATTTTTATTTCTTCGTGCAACGTGGCTAAACGCTGTCAAGCCTCAATGTAAACAATTCAATCATATAACACGAAGAAAAAGCGTGAAGCTAAAATAAATAATATAAAAATAAATAATTTAGATTTCCAGAGAATAAGCAAGTCGTCATTTCTAATCCTCCTTGGAACAATGAAATTAATTTCTCAGAACTTTACGGCTTTATACTGTTTAATGTCGTAAGTAAGGTATTAATTTGAAACTTAGTTCTTTGGTTGCTATATTGATAATAGGTATCATAAAATCTATTGTCTAACTAATCATCGCAATTTATTTGATATAAAAATAGAATATATGTAGAGGCCAGTCGTGGCGCAGTTGCATAAAATGAAACTGTTAAATGGACTCGAATTAAATATATATTTAGATTTATATTTTAGTTTCTTCGCTCTAGTGTCGAGGCAAAGCGCGGCGTTGAGTTTCGCCACTCAACAAGCAATGCCTCCAAAACTTGGAAAAGTTCAGAAAGTGGGGAACGTTCCGGTTCCCTCTGACTACCCTGCTGTGTGCGGGATACAGCGTAAACTCGACACCAGAGCGAAGAAATGGAATTATACGCCACGACTGGCCTCAATTTAGAACGCATTAAAAGTTATCACTTCAAAAACGCTTCAAAACCAAGTTACATTATTTTTGTGTTTGATGAGTTGACCAACAAATGTATCAGAAATAAAGTTAGGTTGCAGTTATATTTTTTTAACTTCAGCAGGATAGACAGTGGGTACCTGTGAACCTAATCTTAAGAATAATACGATTTCTCGATACATTTTAAAGGGCGGAACTCAACGCCGCCCTTTGATTCGATTGAAATATTAAATATTTTACTCCCCCGAGTATGCTTGTGCCCTAAATAAAACTAAATTAAATTTATTTTGTTAAATCGTTAACTTGTCTTTAGATTTTACGTTTTATTTCGCATAAAATTATTAAAGAGACAACATTGTTTCAAAACACTCCGTTATTGTTCGATCCAAATTCGGGGGCAATGCGTGTAGAATGGCAGAACTTAACGCTGCACACTATCTTTACAGAACGGGGAAATGGAAATAATTTACCCTACAGAGATACTAACAATATAATAAGTTGTAACAAGCGTATAAAAATTTCGACGTAGTTTGATGAGAACGTATGGCTTAGTGGTCAGAGCGCCTGGTCGGTTTCCAGGAGGCGCGGGTTCGACTCGCTACGCTCAAATTTTTATACGTTTTCTAAATAAGTATTTTTCTTTCCTAAGTGTGGAATAACACTTTAAAAAATGTTTAAAAATATGAAAATAATTTGTTTACATTTATGATCAGACGCTGTCGCTGCTCAATGAATAATTTTTAAACACAAATAAATTTTTTTTTTTCATAAAACTTTTTTGTTTTGTCAGCTTGAGCGCGACGTCTCATTAATCTCGCGATAGCACAACAAGCTATGAAATTTTATATTTACGAATCGTGATTTTTGCTACATTTTACTGTAAATATGTTTTGTAGTATTGACTTTTAAATTCTAGTATTTTTATTCTAGTATTGACTAGAAAAAAACTGGCGTAAGAAATCAATTTTATAGGGCATCATAAATGCAAACGCAATTTTTATGTAATGCTATTTTTGACTTGTTTTTATATTTTACTAAAACTACTTTTCTTATATTAGGTTTCTTTTTAATCAAACAGTTATATAATATCTTTTTTTTTTTGCTTTTGGCTGTTTAACTCTTACATACAAACATTAAAATTATGAGACACTTCTGTTCTTCACTTACCACCGTACTTACGTAAGTCTCTCTAACTCTTTAGGCATTGCGCATTGGCATTGAATTCTACGCGGCGTTTTAACCCGTGAGAGCCAAGAAATGAAAATTTGAAATGTATAATTCCTCCGATTGGGTATCGAACCTAAAACGCCTGTTACACTCCTGCGCACTGCGGCCTCCTATAATATTTTATTCAGCTTCACGCTGTATTCCGCACACAGCTGGGTAGACAGAAGGAACCTAGTGTTAAGACACTCTGTTCCCCACCTTCCGCCAATTTCTAGAGGTATTGCGTGTTGAGGGGCGGAACTCAACGCTGCGCTTTCCCCTCGACACCAGAGCGAAGAAATGAAAATATAAATGTAAATAAATATTTCATCTTCTCGAGTGAGGATTGAACCCACAACCAGTCGATTTACAGGCACACTTTGTGCCTCTGTGCCACGACTGGCCTCATGAATAATGTAAATACAAATCACGTTATCACAACAGCAACATAAAACAGATACTCCTTGAAAAAACCCATTATAACATACCAAAAAAATAGAAGAGATTAGACAATAAGCTAGACTTCTAAGTGTTGGAAGATATTAAAAAAAAAAACTTGAGTACTACATCAAACAATGTCACCCTACAGAGTGTGTGAAATTCGCGAACCCCTTTTTACATTAATGAGAGACTTCCCTGTTCAGTGATTTTGAATATGAATTGGAGAGCGTTTTGAAGAAGTATCGCAAATAGCGTGGGACGTTAAGTGTTATAAAAATATTGTGTTTCAAGTAGGTAGGTGCTTTCTTCTTTTTTTTGTATGGATTGACGTTGTAATTAATATTTTTTTTTATGATTTTTTTTTAGTTTCACGCTATATCCTGCATATAGTGAAATAGACAGAGGGAACTTGGGAACGTAATGTTAGGATATTTTGTTCCCATTAAGAAACTTCCGTTCTCTTCTTTCCGCCAAATTCTTTAGGTACTGTGTTTTAAGTTGCGGAACTCAATGCTGCGCTTTGACTCATTACCAGAGCTAGGAAACGAAAATATTATATATTTCATTTTTTTAAACTAGACATTACAGATTGCCAGTAATATATACATTAAGTGCCTTACTAACTTAATTAATCTCAATTAGATACATTTAGTTTTTTTATCAGCTTCACGCTGTATCCCGCACACGGCAAAGGGGGTAAGCAGAGGGAACATAGTGTTAAGACACTCCCTTCCCCACTTTCAGCTATGTTCTGGAGGCATTGTGTAATGAGTGGCGGAACTCAACGTCGTGTTTTGCCTCAACACCAGAGCGACTAAATGAAAATATAAATGTAAATATGTAAATAAATATTTCATCTCCTCGAGTGGGGATCGAACCCACAACCAGTCAATTTTACAGTCGCACTTTGTGCCCCTGCGCCACGGCTGGCCTCATCTAGTTGACTTTTTTTATTTATGTTTGTAGTATAATATACACTTTTTCTTGACATTTTCTTGATTATTGCTCGTGTCATCATTATATTTTTATGTATATTTAAATGCACAGATAATGTAAAGCAAAAAATAATAATAATCGCAAAAAGATATATAGCTATAGTTAAGTCTAAAAAATCCTATTTATAAATATAATATTTCATAAAATGTATAAAAACGAAATGTATTGTATAAAAATAGAAAAACTTACTGCAACTCTAACTAAAGCAACTCTATATAAAAAAAACCACTTTTGTTAACAACAATTTAAGTATAACATTCCAAATAACATTACATCACTGCATAATACCGTCCAAACGTTAAACTTTTATCCACGTGTCTCCCATTTGAACGCGAAACAACGTCAAAGCTCAGCAGCAACCGTTTATAGCGCTTTTACCGAGAGTTCTAAGCGTTTTAAACAAAATTCATATTCTGAATGAAAAATGCTATCTCAAAAATCACAATAACCATGATGAGATTGCTTTGGGTTCTAAAGTAATTTGTCCGGGATGAACTCACCAGGCCTTTATTTCAGCAATATAAGACAGGAAAAAGTTTAATATAGCAAACTCAATTATAAGCACCTCGTGTGCCCCGGATTTATACCTCGTTTCCCGTCCGAAGTCCATGTTAGATATAAGAATTAATTTTCATAGTCGGTAGTCAGCTTCGATGGGGATTAGGAAAGTTTAAAGCTTGCTGTTGTTAAGCTGAAACCGATCTGATAGGGTAACAATGTTGTATAATTTTATTTAAGCTTCATGTTGTATCCTGCACAGGGTTTATGGAGGGAACCTTGGAACCTAATATTACGATATTCTGAAGATACTTCCTTTTCCCTTTTTCCGTCGAATTATAAAGGATTGCGTGTTGAGTGATGGAACTCAACGCCGTGTTTTGCCTCGACATCAAAGCGAAGAAATGAAAATACTTGTACCCCTGCGCCACAACTAGCTCATAAATAACCATTGTTTATATTTATTTTTTATTTAGTAAACTACATTTATATATTAAATTTATATAACAATATTCTTAGAAAAGGAGGAGACATTTTGTGTGAACCTCAAATTACTGAAGACAGGAAATGAAAACTGTTTTTTGTAATGAACATATTTGCCGTCGTCATGTGGGTTCTATTCCCACCTGATGCAATAAATATGTTTTGTTTCCTCGCTCTGGTAACAAGAAGATACACAACGTTGAGTTCCGCCTCTAAAGACACATTCCGTCGAATACAAGGCAGCGCGTAACGAACGGAGTGCCATAACACTAACTATATGCCGGCGTCAAGCTAAAAATACATTTCTCCAAACGGACTATGAACTAACCACTATATTATAAATTCACTACTTAAAAAGAGATAACTTTTAAAAAATAGCGCTCGGTCGTGGCGCAGGGGCACAATGTGTGACTGTAAAACCGACTGGTTCTGGGTTCGATCCCCACTCGAGGAGATAAAATATTTACTTAAGTTTATATTTCCATTTCTTCGCTCTGGTGTCCAAGACAAGCACGGCGTTGAGTTCTGCTACTCAACACGCAATGCCTCCAGAATTCGGCAGAAAGTGGAGAACGGAGTGTAAGACACTAGGTTCCCTCTGCCTACCCTGCTGTGTGTGGGATACAGCGTGAAGCTGTACTATGAACAAACCACTATATTATAAATTCACTATTTAAAAAGAGATAACTTTTAAAAAATAACAAAATATTTTGTAGAGTAATTCTGTCCTCCGCAATATGTAGTAATAGTAAAACGTGAATCTCTCATTTCTTGTAACTAACACACTTAAGTGAACCACTCAGTTTGATGAAGTCACTTTAAGCATTAAAGCACGATAAGCCATTGACTGGAGTATTTTCTAAGATAAACTAAAGTAATGTATTTATTTAGATCTTAAATTTTCTTTATTAGTATTAAATTTAAGATTTTGTTGTTTTGTTTGTGGCTTTAGATATAATTTAGGTGATAGAAGTGAAATAATTTTTCTGGCTACCATAAATCTGTTTGCCATTTTTTTTGTTTAATAGTATAAGCCTATTGACGCATTGCGCTAAAGGAATTTAAGACACATTGAGCAATAAATTTGTATGATATATCATTAAACTTAAATAAGTTTTAGCATTACAGTTCTAAATTTAATATTATTTTATATTTATTGTTATTAGTATTTACATATATATATTATTATAATTTTTACCATATTATACAAAAGTTACCATATTATAAAAAAATATTATATATCTAAGCATATACATACTTTTATATTATTTGTATACTAATATTAAAATATTGTTAGTATGAATAATGTTGACAGTGTTTATAGTGGTAGTATTTCTGATAATTCTTTTCACCAGTGCGTTTCTACATCATCCGACGATAGTTTCCATAGCATATCTGATCCTCTCAATTCCCTCTTAGACAGCAAGCTTAAAAATTTTTCAAAAAATTTTAATGTAGTCCATATCAATGCGCAAAGCATACCAGCTCATTATCCAGACCTTCTTGACTCATTTAATGTAAAACATGTTCACGCAATACTCGTCTCCGAGACGTTTCTTAAACCCAGTTTACCATCAACTGCCTATGCCCTACCGGGTTTTCACCTGATACGAAACGATAGGACAGGAAAAGGTGGAGGGGGAGTAGCTATTTATCTTAGGAGCCACATTCCCTTTTCAATACTGGATAAATCGCCTTCAGCCTACTCAAATTCATCGGAACATATCCTTATAGAGGTCCTATTTGGCACACTTAAGATATTACTTGGTGTCTTTTATAGTCCCACCCTACATGTGAATTATTTTGATTCGTTCGAGACTCTCTTAGAAAAATATGTTCCAGAAGTTGACCACTCTATCTTAATGGGTGATTTTAACACATGTCTCATTAAGAAAGACTCACGCTCATCACGGCTTACAACTATAATTAATAGCTCCAACCTTAATATCCTTCCGACGAATGCAACCCACCTCTTCCCTGGTTGTGTACCATCCTTACTGGACCTAATGATTGTCTCATCAAACGAACGCGTAGCTACCTTCGGACAAATCTCAGCGGAGGCGTTCTCCTACCACGACCTCGTTTACCTTTCATATAAAATACGACCACCCAAGTTAAAACCCTCTGTAGTGATGCGAAGATCCTTCAATAACATCGACAATGAAAAATTCATGTGTGATCTTAGTCGTATTGACTGGGATTGCATTTTTAGTGCAGGTAATGTCGATGATAAACTAAATATTTTTAATTCCATTTTAATTGAGCTTTTTGACATTCACGCTCCGCTCAGACCAATAAAAATAAAACATCTCCCTGCTCCATGGTTAACGCAAGATATTAAAGTACTTATGGTCAAGCGTAATACTGCAAAGTCCAAATACAAAATAAATCCTACGGACGCAAATCTTCAACGGTACAAAACACTAAGGAACAAATGTAACAAGGCTTGCAGAAATGCGCGACGTAACCATATTTTTTCATCAATTGACCCCAGGAGTCCTGCAAAAACTTGGAAATTTTTGAACTCGATGGGCATAGGAGGTAGGCGCACACAGTACACATCAATCTTAAGCAACTGCATGGATTTAGACTCGTTAAATAATTTCTTTACAAATGTCAATAAGATGGACGACAACATTAAATTAAACACCCTTCGCTCACTGTCACTACTTTCAAATCCTTCACCTCCTTTCCTCTTCACACCCATTTCTTCGGCAGAAATCCGTAAGCACGTGAGAGCTATTAAATCAGATGCTACTGGCTCTGATAATATTAGTCGTCGTATGATTTTGTTATCGCTTAATGCTGTTCTTCCTGTCTTATCCCATATCTTTAACTTCTCCCTTTCCTCCAGTGAATTTCCTGATGCATGGCACCATGCACTAGTGATCCCTATCCCAAAAACATCCAAAACGTCGAATCCAACATCCTTCTCTAACCATAGGCCAATTTCCATTCTTCCATTCCTATCCAAAGTCCTAGAACGTATTGTCCATGAACAACTATACGTATTCTTACATAATAATAATATCCTTTCCTCTTTCCAATCAGGTTTCCGCCCTGGACATAGCACTGTAACTGCACTTAATAAAGTCTGTGATGATATTCGATTGGGTATTGACAACCAGCAAGTTACTCTACTTGTATTGCTGGACTTTTCGAATGCGTTCAATACTGTAGACTTTAATATTTTACTAGCCATATTAAAGTCCATAAATTTTTCCTCAACAGCTACTGAATGGTTTTCTTCATACCTACGCGGCCGCAGACAAAGTGTTATACTTGACGGTAGACAGTCCTCACTAAGCCTTATTAACGCTGGTGTGCCTCAAGGTGGTGTGCTCTCTCCTCTCCTTTTTTCCATTTTCATTAACACTCTCACTCTACACATATCATCTTCTTATCATCTTTACGCTGATGATTTACAAATTTATACAACCGTACCCGCGAATGAAATTTCTAGCGCGGCTGCTAAAATTAACTCTGACCTTCAGTTAATAAGTATCTGGTGCAAATCATTTGGACTTACCCTAAACCCAAATAAATCTCAGCTATATATTTTTGGAAACTCTAAACAGCTATTCAAATTACACAAACCTCCACCATCAGTTTTACTTGATGATATTTGTTTAGAGCCCAGTGTGAGTGTATTGAACTTGGGAATCAGAATGGATAGCACATTTTCCTGGTCACCCCACGTTACTGAGCTTAGTCGCAGGATTTTCTCCGCCATAGGGGGATTAAGAAGATGGAAGAACCTCTTACCTTTGAAAACCAAAATATCCTTAGCCAACACTCTTCTCCTGCCCATTCTAGATTACGCTGATTCTTGCTATCTGGATTTGTCTCAGCAACTGCTTAATAAGCTCGAGCGTCTGCAAAATCTTATTATAAGATTTATATTTGGACTGAGAAAGTACGACCATGTGTCACAGTTTCGTGCTCAACTGAAATGGCTCTCAATAAAACACAGACGTAATCTACATTCCCTCACTCTCCTTTATACCATCCTTTACCATCCTATTACTCCTTCGTACCTTAAAGAACGGTTTAAGTTCTTGGGGTCGAACTCCCTTCATGTTCAATGTCTCCGTTCCCGCACTGACAACCTCCTTGAAATACCTTTGTCCCGATCGAAATGCTATGGTGACTCCTTTACTGTCAAGACAGTAAAGCTGTGGAATGAGCTGCCACTGAGTATTAGAAAATCTCAGACGGTTGGAGCATTTAAAAGCCGTCTTAAACATCACTACCTGGAACAGAGTCCATAAACGGATATATATACGCTTAGTTTATGTATGAATGTGTATGTATGTGTATATGTATGTATGTATCTATGTATGTATGTATCTATGTATGTATTTGTGTATGTATGTATGTATTTATTTATGTATGTATTTATCTATATTTGTCATTTTATTTATATTTATGTATAAATCAATGTAACGAGAGTGTAGCTCGTAAAAAAAAAAAAAAAAGTTATACTTTTTGCACCGCTCTGCGTTCTTGTTATTTTAATCCTGTATTGTTGGTTGCCTGTAAGAGATCGCTCTTAGCGATAAGGCCGCCATTGCACATTGATCTTATGTACTTGTTTATCAAATGTATAATCCAATTGTAAACATGCAATAAAGTGTTATTATTATTATTATTATTATTATTAAACTTAACCTATTGTTAAGGCATTATGAGTTTAGTCGTGAAATTCAACGCCTCGTTAACAGAGCGAAATATTTAATTTCCTCGAGTGGAAATCAAACCCACAATCTATCGCCTTTAGAGTCGCAAACTTATGCCTTTGCGCCACGGTTAGCCTGTTATATTGAAGTAAAATCGAGTATACATATCAAAAATTTGTTATGAAATGCATATATTTTTTTATGTAGCCGTAAAAATGGAAAACTACGTCATGATATGTAAATTTTACGTGGGCGAAGCCGCGTGCTTGCGAAATTATAAAACAAACAAAATTGTATAGTAAAAATCTCAAGCCATAGAAATATCTAAATTAAATATAAAAAAATAAATTTCAAAATCCTAATTTCAACATTTTGGCTGTTATAGAATTACCTACTCCATACACAAAATATTCTTATATATAAATCTTAAGAAGTTAGCAGTTGGTAGAATTTAAATATGTCACGACCTCACTTCACACTTTCAATATAAAGCTTGTTTTAACTAGAGCAGAAGAAGGTCAACGTTTGTTGGTTTTTCAATGTCTCGTTGCATGGACTTTGTGTTATTATTATGGAAATTTCATTACATTTTTGGCTGCATAATGTGGTTGAATAATTTTGTTTGGCCTTTTTCATTTATTATATTTATATACATATGTATACGTTAGGAATGGCGCATAATATAGGCTATTGTAGCTCAGTTGATATTTATCTGATGGTACTGTATACCATTTATGGATAGTTATGGATTTGTGTCCTATCAAGAGAAAATATTATAAAAATTACAATATTTTCTATAGTTATATATTTCTTTAGCTATATTATAAAGCCGATGAGTTTATTTGCTTGAACGGGCTAATCTCAGGAACTATACTAAATAAAAAAAAAACTATTTTTGAAGAATATTTAAGTTATATTTAAAAAAAAATAATACACACATATCTGGGTCAATTCAAAAAACTTGTTAACCCAAATGAAGCCTATAAGTTGAATACAATGTTAAAATTTCCCTCAATGTGATAATATCACTGTAATTTGATTGGATCCACTGGATTGCGAGCGACCGTAGATTGCTTTTTTGCGTGCTTATTTCTTTATAACTGCTCAGGAAACCAATCTGTTCCATATATCTTTATTATTCATAGTATTTTGATCAGGTTTAATTATGGAAATGAATTAAGCAATAATTATATTTTGGTATCTGGTTCCATTTGAATATTGAAAATTAAGATATCTAAATAAGTTTCTTAATATAAGGAAAAGTGTATCAACAAATTATACATCATCCTATCTCAACGTTGTGTGTACCATAGTATGAGAATATCACCTTTATTTTAATAAGGCCGTTGTGGCGCAAGTAGTCAAGTGTTTGACTATAAACGGACGGTTTTGGTTTCATCTCACTTGGAGAAATAAAAAATACTTAATATAATATTTTCATTTACTCGCCCCGGTAATGAGGCAAAGCGCAACGTTAATTTCCGCCACTTAACACGCAATACCTCCAGAATTCGGCAGAAAGTAGAGAACGGAAGTGTCTTAATCGGGAAGGAATATCTCAACACTAAGTTCCCAGGTTCCCTCTGTCTACCCTGCTATGGATAGAGGATACTTTTTAAATATCTATGTTTCATATTGACGCTTTATCCCGCATATAGCAGGATTGGCAGGGAGAACGTATTGTCAAGATACTTCATTAAGTGTTTTCCGTTTCCGAATTCGAGACACGGTGCGTTGAGTAGTGAAACTTATCACTCTGTATGCCAAAATGGGCCAAATAAAATTATTTAATAATTTCCAACAGTTGCCTATATAATATTATCAAGTGAATCAATAATTTATTTTTCAAATAATTAAATTTCTTATTATTGCTACAGAGCTACCAGAAAAACCAAGAATTTTCGGCGAAGACGACAAAGAAGTTGTTGGCGTAGCCGGTCCCTATATAGAAGATACAAGCTTAAAGCTCACCTGTGTTGTAAGTGGAGGTAAAATTAGCGTCATAATTATGGTATAATTATATTTATTAATATTTAAATTTTGACTTTGTATGGCACTAGATATCTATTAGAGTAAACATTTGTTTAAATTCACGCTTTATTTATACGCGCGTATTTATCAATAACAGGGTAGGCAGGGGGAACTTGGGTACCCAGTCTTAAGTTATTCCGTTCTCCACTTTCAATTTCAATTCTGAAGGCATTGCATATTTAATAGCGGAACTCAACGCCGCGCTTTGCCTAGTTGCTAGAGCGAGGAAATGAAAATATTTAATATTTAATTTCCTCGAGTGCAAATCAAACCTACCACCTGTCGCGTTTACAGACGTATACATGCGCCCCGCGCCATGACTGGCCTAAACAAAAAAAAGAAAATAAAAATAGATACTGTCATAACCAAGTTAAAATTATCCATTACACACATTCACATTTATTTCATTTCTATCACAAGCAAAATCATCTAAACTATAAATACAACTATATCACAAATAACTAACAAAAGATACCGTTTCCAATTCCACCGTTCGAAATAACAACCGTTTTAACTATTTCCTTCGGCTATATTCGTCATAATTGTCTAGAAAATTTAACTTTTATTCACGTCACAACACAATGGCGTCAGAATAGCAGCGATTTTGGTCTATTGTTACTCCAACGTGACCCGCTAAACGAAGTGATTAATTTAAAAAAAAAACTCCATAAAATTTAACTTAATGTACTATAAATGAAGGTTCCCTTTGTTCACTTGCATGTTAACGCATGCAAATAATATTATGTAGTAACTATAGGTTTTTGTGTTGTTGGAAGGACTTTTGTGGAACTAATTAGATGGTGTGTGTGTGTGCAGTGTGTTTAATGTGTATTTTTTTCTAAGCAATGGTAGGGGGTTTAAAATCCATTTTTTATTTTAATTTAATGATGTTACTTTGGAGAATTTTGTTTTATAATTGTTATTGGTGTCTGCTTCCCACAGTGTGTGGAGAGCAGCGTAGGTAGAGGAAACCTGGTACCCTAATGTTAAGACACTATGTTACCATTAAAACACTTCCAGTCCACAGGTTCTGCTGAATTCTCGAGGTATTGCGTGTTGAGTTGCGGATTCGAACGCCGCGCTTTGCCTTGCAGCGCGAGAAAATGAAAATATTAAATATTTCATCGTCTTAATTTGGCAGAAAACCAAAACAAAAAAACATTTTATGTTATTAAAATTTTAATTTTCATATACTTACATAACTAAATATAATAAAATAACATTATATCAAGGAAAATCATATAAAGCATACGCAAAACAAATAATTTCGATTGTCATTAGGAATTACATCTCAGTATAGCAATTAACAAGGAGAGGCGGCTCTCGAGTTAGCTACGTTTTTGGCACGAACGTGTCAAGCTTAGCTTGTTATGTTGTATTGTTTGTTTGATATGTAGAGTTTGTATGTATGAATGTATGTCTATGTAGAGTGTTGTCATGTCCATACAATAACTTCTGTGTAGGAAAATTTATTTATATACTAGAGGGCGCGCGCGGCTTCGCCCGCTTATTAGGAGTGAATTCAAAAAAAACCAGGAAACACGTGTTCAATAAAATATTTTTAACAGTCTGAATTTAATTTTTTATAAAAATCGGTGGCAATTTAAAGATTTTTCCATATAAACTTTCAACCCCTTATTTAAAGCCTTAGGGGGTGAATTCTTAAAAACCATGAAATACGTGTTCAATGAAAGCTTTTTAAGAGTCTGAATTTCAAATTTTATAAAAATCGGTACAGATTAAATTTTTTTTCCATGCAAACTTTCAACCCCTATTTCATCCCTTTAGGGTTAAAATTTTTCAAATTCCCTTCTTAGTGGATGTCCAGAATATGAAAATAAACATCTGCCCAAATTTCCAGTTTCTACCATCAGCGGTTACGGCTCTGCGTGCGTCTTACCTCAGTCAGTCAGCACAAGTCCTTTTATATATATAGATTATGTTTTAGTATTATTAATTTATGTGTTTTTATTATAATTATCAAAAGGGATTTTCGATAAATTATTGACTTATAGTTTACAATGATATATATTTATTACTATAGTGATTGATAATGTCTACGCTGTACAAAAATCCACTTTTAATAGATATAGATATGTTTATATTAAGGTACGAGGTTTGATTGTAACATTGTATTATTTTATTTTAGAAAAAAAATAGCACTAATAAATAATACATTTTTTGACAAAAAAAAATACCAAAAAAATTTACCGTATCCTTATTGGCAGAGATAGAAAAAATCACCACGATATCTACATACATCTTTCACTCTGTCATCAACTTCTCCAACCAAGGACACATTTATAGAGTTCCTCAAGCTTTTTCAAGTCACATTTCCCTAATATCATCCATACTATGTTTATAAATTTCGAAGTTCAACCCAGGTTACCTCTGTCTCCAATTTGTCACTCTTGCTTTATAAATTCTTTTCATTTATAATTTTCCCATTGTTTTGTCACTCCTCTCGACGTGCCCGTAACATCTGAAAACATCCTTCCTTATTCTCACCATGACATATTCACTGATACCTGCCCTTCATCATATATCTAAAAATAAAAAAAATACACATATAAAAAATATTCCGTACAGGTAAACCAATGCCTCGACTTCGTTGGTGGCGTGACGATAAAGTAATATCGAAATTGGAGCCAGTTGAAGATGAAACTCGACTCAGTCTACTCGAGCTAAGGATACCCAAACTCTCGAGAGAATACTTCGAAGCGGTGTATACTTGTACAGCGGATAACACCGCTTTGGTACCACCTTTGCGGGTCAACGTTCAAATCCAGTTATACTGTAAGTAACTTTCTTTTTGCCTAAGTTAATGTTTTGGGTTTATATCTAATATTATATGAGAAATCTGAAGCTTCTATATTTTTTAATTAGCTTCTCGGTGATTTCTATATATAACAAGGTAGGCAGAAAGAACCTGGAAAGTTTAAGACGGTTCGTCCGTGCGTTCATAATTAAAAAACAGAACAAGAACAGAACAGATATATGTATAATAAACATATATTGACCATAGAAAAGTAACATAGGTGATCGGTCACCACACAACTTTATAAAAGTGTTCAATATGCTGTTGGTCTTGTTGGTATTCTTTCCAATGCTTGACCTATTCTCTAATTGAAGAGAATGCAATCATTCACATGCACCTACGTGTTGCGGTAAGTTGATGTTTATGTTCTATATAAACAATTGTTATAATATTGAGGCCAGTCTGTGACTGTAATACCGACTTGTGGGTTCGATCCCCATCCGAGGAGATGAAATATTATAATACTCTGGTGTCGAAGTTAAGCGTGGCGTTGAGTTCTGCCACTCAACACGCAATGCCTTCAGAATTCGGCAGAAAGTGGGCAACGGAGTGTCTTAACACTAGGTTCCCTCTGCCTAGCCTGCTGTGTGCGGGATACAGCGTGAAACTGATTATGTTATAATATTGATGAGTAAAAATGATGATCATGTTTCGGTGCATCAGGAGGAGGATTATGTATCTATAGTATATAATATTGTATATTTAACATTGAAAAAATGGTGACAAATGAAATGTGCTGTTACCACAATTACTCACTAATATAATTGAGCGGTAAAAATGGACTATATACTATATACATGATATTCTAAGCACAAACAAGGAAACTTTTCTAGATGAACCCCATGTAAAATTACTGAAACAGGCAAGATGTGTACTATATTAAAAAAACAGAACAAAAAAAACGAAAACTTTTTGCCTAAAACGTCTTCAACCTGCTTGGTTTGTATACCATACAGATATTTACTTAAACTGCATTTAACATAAAAAAATAATCATATCAAATTATTGCTGTCATAAATAATAATATTTCCATATTTATAAATAATTGATTTTACAACAAATATCTTAATTTTTTTTACACACTGCTGTTTTATTTGAATTTATAAATAAAGTAGTGATGCGTCACCATTGTTGCCTTTGCCGTTAAACAACGTAAAGTATTAACAACGTAAAGTATTTAGGAATTTATTCTGGAATTTCATACCCATATATTTTAAATTGAGTAAAATTTGTTAAAACCTGTCATGACAGCTATTCATTTTGTAGTTATACAAGGAAAAGGTCAACGGTGAGTGAAGTTACGCTCTGAATATGCCTAAGTAATATGTGAATCCCACGCAAAAAGCAGGCTTTTACGGGAATAATAGGATTAATGCTATACTATCATTTCTATGTAGGGAAAACTTTTTGTTTTAACTCTCGAATCGACTATTATAAAAGATAAAACTACTTTACAACAAACAAATTGAAATATCAGCTTTCTTCGAGGTTAACATCATTTTCAAATATTTTGTATTATTTCTAGCTATTATCTTTATTTTTGCTATAGCGGATTAATGGAAAACTAAAAAAAAATGATATTCAGTTTTGTTATATATATTTAACAGTTTTCATAGTATTTTGAGGCTGTCGTGGCAACACAGTATATGACTGCAAACGCGATGGACGTGGGTTTAATTTCCACTCGAGGGATCAAAACTCGCTGTGGTAACCAAAAGACTCAATACAGTGTCCCAAAAATTGGTCTTTAAGTTCTCTTTTCTTATCCTGCTTATGGTACAGCGTTAAATAAAAAAAGTGTGCATACTGTATGTAAAAAACAATATATATATTTATTTAAACATCTCTCACATTTTATGAAAATCTTCTTACAGCAATACAAAGAAATTTCACTTTTTCATTCAAATGAAGTCACAAGCCCATGTATGTATGTATGTAACGAAAGATGATTAATGAATTTTCGTCTAATTTTCGAAACAATAATTCACGGTCCGGAGCCGGTTATTGCGGGGTGAAGGTGAAACGCCATAATACCCTTGACTTAACCTCGCTCACATTGTAATGTGGTACTCGTATTCCTTTAGAGAATAGGAACAGAATGAGTCTACAGTGCGGTCGACGAGTCGTGGCTGCTCTGAAGTATGGGTTTTTTTGAACTTTTGTTTTGTTCACTCTACACCCTATAAAATAGGTTACAGCCGTGGAGATTTGGCACTGGGAAAATGATCTTTACTTCCGGAAGTAGTGGAATAAGAATTTATTGTGATAATCTGTCATATACGGGTCGATACTGCTGAAATTTTTAATTTAGTTTAGTCACCATTTTTTCTCTCAAAATCTAAATATTTTATTTCCCTGAGTGGGAATCGAATCCAAAATCTGTCGCGCTTACAGTCGCACACGTGTGCCATGACTAGCCTCTCGTATATTATATTATATTTACGTGGAAGAAGCAAGTTCGAACGTGACAAGAGATGAATACGCTTTTATACAAACTTTTATACTCCATTTGAACTCCTAAGGGATTCTTTTATACTTTCACTTTTCTAGTGACAACATATTGTAAGCCCTACAGTGATAAAGGTAGTTTAAATATTAAAATGTATTCTACGTAACGTCAAAGATATTGTGGTAAAGTGGCGAAGAATTTTCCATAGGGATAATTGTAAGTTCAATTTTATACAGAGTCCAATATATTTATTCTTAATTTGGTTAAAGGGAAAGGAAATATTTGAAAAGTGAATAAGCGGCGGTATTCACGGCGTTCGATATTGGAAAATATATAAATATTATCTAAGATAAAGATTTTCTAAGGCCTATTGTGACGCAAACGTACTACTGTAAACTCGAAAGATTGTGAATTTAGTTCCCACACGGGGAAACGATATATTGAATATTTTCATTTACTCACTCTAGTGACGAGGCAAAGCGCGGCGTTGAGTTTCGCTACTCAACACGCAACGCCTCCACTTCCTGGTGTATGCAAAAATTGTAAATAAAGTTTTATACCTTAAAATAACTTTTTCAACAGCTTAAGATTTAAAAAAAAAACCTTGTTAATATACTCTTTCATTCTTAGTTATCATAGAACAAAATTCAACTGACATTATTGATCTTCCTTGACACCCAGTCCGAAGTAACTCAGTGAAGGGTGAATGTCTTAGAGTATTGTGGTGTAGAGAATACATGTAAGTTTCATACACTGGTACAAGTTTGTGTTGTGTTCATAGAATTTGGTTAGTCTGTATATATGTTTTGATATGTACGTTTACACATATATTGTATATCTACGTGTATGTTTTATAGTTTAAGGTTATGGCGCTGGGGGCTACAGCGCTCAGGGTTGTGGGTTCCATTCCTACTCGAGGAAATGAAATATTTAATATTATCATTTCTTCGCAGCATTGAGTTCGGCGTTGAACTCAACACACAAAGCCTTTAGAATTCTAAAGGCTCTAGTGTCGAGGGGAAAGCGCGGCGTTGAGTTCCGCCACTCATGTCTACCCTGCTGTATGCGGGATACAGCGTGAAGCTGATAAAAAAAGAAAACATACATACATAATGTAGACAAAAAGGTGATCTTTTTGTCACGACTCATATAATGATAATGGATCATAATTCCTCGCTATATCAGGACAGTGGTATTCTACCAGAACAAAGGACATCACAAATAAAAACTAATGGTTCGCACGACACACAAAAGAAAATATAGACTATCACCTGTAATCTGTATAATGTTTGATCACGCAGCTTTATTTCTATATTTTGGACAAGAAATGGACTGAGTAGTAGGTACCTAGCTAATAATAGCATGTATTATAGTCTTTTTATAGATTTTTTTGTTTATTATATTTTTGAATATTTGAACTTTACGTAATTTGAGCGCGCCCAAACCCTCTGACCACCAAAGCATACGCTCTCATCAAGCTAAAATAGATTTTTTTCTTGTTTCTAAGAGGCTTGGGTTCAAATCCCGCTATGCTCAAATTTTTATACGTTTTCTAAAAAATATTTTTCATTCCCAAATGTGGAACTAATTTTAAGAATGTTAAAAGAACACAATACACTGTAAATATTTCTCTTTATTTCACGCTTTTCCTATACCTTGTTCTAAAACGGCAAGGCAGAAAACACAAATAAATGTGTTTTACTTGACATATTTATTTAGACGCATTCAGATTGCCCACTTAGCAATGAGGCCACCTATTGTGCTATCTTATCTCTATATATAATAAGACAGTAAAAATATTTTGTCTGTACATTTAGTAATTTTGACTGAAATGGATAGAGGGACACTTAAAAAGACTAATAGAAAGCAAAAAGATTTTTTTTTAATTTCTTGTCTGTCTGTCTGTCTGTCTGTCTGTCTGTCTGTCTGTCTGTCTGTCTGTCGACATATTGTTGTCCGCATTTTTCTCTGAAACTACTGAACCGATTTACTTGAAAATTTCACCAATTGTTTTGTTTTAACTCAATTTAGGTTCTAAAGTTTGGTTCATCAAAATCGGTTCATTAAAAAAAAAGTTATCGTCATTTGAATGAACTCAAGGCATTAACTTGCCAGCGAATGTTATATAGAAATCGCGCTGGTATGACCCTGGCTAAAGAATGACGTTCGAAACGTCTGGGTTATATGATTGTTGATAAAAATATATATTTTTGAAGCACTATTATATAATATTTTATACAATAAAGTAAACAAAATTGAATTGTTAGTGGAGATTACCTTCATTAATCATATTTCGAAATTACAAATAGTTTTAGAGAAAAGCTATATCGACTCATGTTATCCCTTACTCTCAGTGTATAAATAAGTATATTAGTTATCTTGGCCATTTAATGTAGATCAAAATGTTGATTAGTAGCACAGATTTGAAATTACGATACTAAAAAATTCTTGCTGTGTAGCGGCTCGCCGACCTCCACGCTTCCTCCCGCGCCCTCGATATTTTGCTTATAAAAATGGATCCGCCGCACCCGCCTAGCTTCCCCCGGGCATGGAAGGAGGGCCTGCTCATCATGTTGCCCAAGGCTGGGAAGAGCCCATAGCAGCCTGAGGGGTACCGATCTATAACCCTCCTTTGCGCGGTCTCCAAGCTGTCCGAGAAGTTATTCCTCTCACTTCTCCAGGCGCACATCCACCCATGAAGCGAGCAGTTTGGCGAGCGGGTATACTACTCTGGTTACACTACGCCGTAACAGCGATCAACCGAAAGGAGAGAGCAATAGCAGTCTTCTTCGACGTAGTACGCGTATTCGACCACGTCTGGCACCCGGACCTACTTCATTAAGTGCTCAGAGCCGGCACCCCCCAGCACGTCGCGCATGTCTTTGCCTCCCTGCCTCAGTGACAGGACATTTTTCCTTGAGAGTTAAGAGTTCGAGACTCGATCGTTGCCGTTCTTCCCCAGGGCAGCATTTTGTCACCTGTTCTCTACGCACTATACACTGATGACATCAAATCGCCCTAGCGAGTATCACTCAAAGAGAAATCCTGCAGGTGGTCCAGAACCTCATCCTCCGTCGAGTGACGCAGGCGCCATACTACGTGAGAAACACCACGCATCACCGCAACCTAAAAATAGAAAGCCTGGAGGTACACATTGGTCGTCTCGCGTTCAACGCATTCCGCTGCGCCAATGTATCGGGTCACCTGCACCTAAGGAGCAGCACTCCGTGGCATATCCGGCCGCCCGAGGTCAGACGTCAGATGACTTCCGAGGGACTTTCTATCCTCCTCCAAATGCGACTCATGAGCCTTGCATTGATCCTTGGTCGTTTAAGCTGGGCCTCCCTCAGGAAACCGAGGGTCTCACCTGACTGAGTTGACCGCCTAGATGGCATTTGATAATCTTTCCAATCCCGTCCCGCACGCCTCTCTCTGTGTCTGCTCTAGAGCAGGTTATCGCTTGAGACCACGGCCATGGAACCAACGCCCAGATGTCGTTCGGAGCTACTACGGAGATGGACGAGAGAATGCTTCAATTCTGTGCCTGGGTCTATAGCAAAGTAAATTTAGAAGCGATTGCACGTATTTTGGAGTTATCCAATAATTATAATGTATTTCGTCGCGGCATTGTTGGTTACATCTTTCGTTTAAGTATTTTTGGGTAAGAGAATAGTAGGTAGTCTGTTGTTTATAATTTCTTTCCTTTAAGTTTTCTGTTGTTTGTGTCATTTGTTCAGGTGTGTATTTTTTTAAACAATTGGAACATTCTTATTGGAGCTACGAGGAGCTAAATGCGGGTTGCATTAAGGTTTCAATAATTTTCACATTAGTAATCTTAAGTGCTTTGCAAACATAGGTACATTATATGAATAATTCAGTAGTTAAAGCGGGCGAAGCCGCGAGCGGGTCGCTAGTATAATATAATGTTAAACTTTAATATAATGTATTAATCGTTGCATAACATAAAGTAGCATATTATGTAATCAATCAGCTTCACGATATATCCCGCACACAGCAGGGTAGGCAGAGGGAACCCCACTATCCGTCGCGTTTTGGAGGCATTGCGTGTTAAGTGGCGGAACTCAAGACCGCGCTTTGCCACGACACCAGAGCGAAGAAAGGAAAATATAAATTTAAGTAAATATTTAATTTCCTCGAGTGGGGATCGAACCCACAACCAGTCCATTTTACAGTCACACTTTGTACCCCTGCGCTACGGCTAGCCTTTACTACGCTACGACGGGACTTTAGCATATTATGTACGAGCTAAATAGTGCAATACAAGAAATTGCTTTTCTATACAGTACACTAATTCTGTCTTACTGGTCAAAAGTTTGCTTCGCTACTCCTCCTAGTTAATTGTAATTGTAATTTTTGAGTAAATAGTCAAAATGTGTCCCATAGAGTTAAGATGTGGAACGTTTTGAAATTCACGCGCACAGATATTGAACTTTGACTAACTTAACCCAGTGCGTGAGGACAAAACAGAATATTTCTCAAAATTTTTGCAAAAATTTCGCAAAATTTTGCGTAACATAGCTCAGTTCCACCCGCCGTGCACAGCTTGTGGCGGATCCCAGTATTTGAACTGGCTACCGTCAATTGTGCTTAAGCCATCAAATTATTTTAAGGATGTTTCTATAAGATCGACCTGTGGCTATGTAATTATTTAACATATTTCCTTGGCAGTCGGGAAAATGCTGGTAGCATTAAAGCATGCTACATTTCGAATGAAATTCGCCACGTATTTAATATCTAGGTAGTAATACTTCCCGAAGACCGATATACAAATAAAGGAAAAAAATGTAAAAAAGTAAAAAAGAAATGATATTTCGTAGAAAAAAATCGTTACATACTTATATACTACATACAAAATGAGTGCATAATATGCTTGCAACTTAATTTTGTCAACTCTTATAATTTGTTCTTCTCGTATTTGGTACGGAAGCCTCAGCAGGCGAGTCCGACTGGCATTTGACTTCTAGCTAAATATATTCATATTTTATTCACTACGACCAATGATAAAAGATAAATGCTAGATATTTTTAAACATTTTAAAGTGTTATTCCACACTTAGGAAAGAAAAATACTTATATAGAAAACGTATAAAAATTTGAACGTAGCGGGACTCGAACCCGCGCCTCCTGCACCTGCTCGGTTTCGAGGAACGCGAGTTCAAGTCCCGCTACGTTCAAATTTTTATACGTTTTCTAAATAAGTGTAAATGTTGGAGTCAAAATTAATAAAACACTTATAGTAACTGTTCCAAACCTTAATAACTTGGCAGTTGACAAATAAAATCCTAGGAAATGTATGATAAAATAAACAATTTACAAGTTCCAAAAGAATGAACGTATGAATGCACAAAGCACTGTCGGAGCATTTTAGAGTTGTCCCCTACCTTCGCCTTTAAACATGCAGAAGAATGCAATATGGAATCTACTTTAGGAAAGATAAATCATTTTATACTACTACAATTTTGTGTTTAAAGTAATTTTGTTTGAATTTAAAATATTTTGTGTGAGTGTGAAAAGATTGACGATGTTTCATCATTTTACAATTACTTTAGGTATGGAATAGACTTGTATATTGTTTTGTATAAAAGGTGTCACCTTTATTAGGGTTCCGTACTTAAATAGAAGAAAACAGAGCTATTATATGATCACTTTGCTGTCTGTCTATTTTTTTTCGTTTGTAAATATATTTTTCTGAAGATTATCAAATTGAAATTAAGATCAATTATCAAGAGTTTCTTGGAGCAAAAAAGAACGCTTCTAAGTTAATGCAATTAAAAGTTACTAGTTTGTTGCTTCGTTTTAAGCACACTATTTAGTTTTTTTTACCCAAAACCTGACCAATGAAAATAAATAGTCGTGAAAAAATGACTTAATTTACCGTAATCGTTTCATTACAGTATTTGATGAACAAAAAAGAAGAATCTTGTTTATTCATTTTAAGCTTTAAAATTTGAATATACAAGCTTTTTAGCTGATTAAATATTATGAATACATAAAGTTTTTAGTTTCCGCCAAAAAAAAAATACTTTTTTCTAGAAAACGTAAAAAAAGGACGTAGTCGATTTTCCTTGGAACGGGTTCAAATCTCGCTACGTTCGTTTATATTTTTTTATAGCTTCACAATATAAACCGCACAAAGCAGGGTATGCAGCTTTAACCAAGTGCTAAGACTCCGTTCCACATGTCCCGAAATTCTGGAAGCATAGCGTGTTGAGCGGCGACACTCTGTTACCAGAGCGAGTAAATAAAAATATTAAATATTTTATTTCTGAAATGAAAATCGAACCGACATCCTACTATGTTTACAGTCACGCTTGTGCCTGCACCACGACTGGCGTCATATATACCTACGTTTTCTACAAAAAATATCTATAAATCTTACCAGTCCCTGATGGAATATCAAAAATTTTTATAATTCAAGTAACGTATTTCATCGTTATCGAGAACCGCTATTAGAACGTTACAAACTTCAGTTTTACTTTTCAACTAATGTAAATGGAAGCCATTAAAGGTTCTTTGTCTACAGTCGTGACTGCGTTATAATGTCATTGTTTTACGTTTTGTCATTATAATTTGATACGATTATGTCGCGCTTACACTGTATGAACGTGCTTGGAATATTTTGTTTCGTTATTTTATAATCTATGTAAAAGTATTATTGTAAGTTTTATTTAGCTTATTTTAAAATAATTTTAATGGATTTGGTGTGTAATGTATGTATAACCACGTCTCGTAAAGGGTTGTGTTAGGGTAAAAATCCGCATTGAATTTAAAACGAGATTGCTAGTTTGCTAGTTAAGTAATTTGTGTGTGAATGCAAATTTTGGTTTATATTACTGATAAAAATTGTAACAAGCTTATGATTGCAGTTCATTTCATACAAAATGTGTCTTAAGTATGTCAATTTCAATAAATTGTGGCACCGGTCAGTTGCGAGTCAGACTCGCAACTGACCGGTGCCACGCCGAAGGTTCTGTACCAATTTGAGGATCGTAGGTCAACAATTTATTAAAATTGACACAAGTACAGATACAGAGACATAAGTATAGATATAGATTAGTCACGTATTTTTCCACCTATCAAAAATTCACATTTACTTATTATTTTTATTCATTTTAAATAGCATTTTAAGCTTTTTTTATAATTGGAATATTAGGAATTTCCCTTCACTACTTTTACTTTATTTGTTCGTTTATTTCAATTAATCAGGTAAAATAAATAAATAAATCAGCTTCTGACTGTGCTGTATACCCCTACTCAGCAGGATTGGCAGAGGGAGTCTAGTGTTAAAACACTCGGTTCCTCACTTTCTGCCGAATTCTGAAGGCAGTGTGTGTTGAATGGCGGAACTCAACACCGCGCCTTGCCTCATCATCAGAGCGAAGAAATGAAAATATAAATTTAAATAAATATTTCAATCCGGGTGGAGATCGAACCGACAACCACTTTCAAATATTTATAGTCACACTTTGTGCCCCTGCACGATTGGCCTCAAAGTATTTTTTTAATATTAAGATTTTTTATTCTTATTATTCTTTTCGGCTAATTTTAATTATGTAGGTAAGTTTTTTTTCACTAAAACTATTGAAAATTGAAAATGATTTCATAAATATAGTACATAAATATTAATATAGTTCAAGCGGGCGAAGCCGCGCGACTCCACTAGTAATATAGTAAATATATCTTCATCAATAAAACGTATCTTTTATACTCGTATGTATACATCTATCTATAAATATTGATTCTATATAAATAAATGAAATACATCATAACATTTCTATATAAATTATTGATATAATATTTTTCATTTCCTCCGCAAGCAGGTCATTTATGTGTATAGTATGCGAGCAATATTTACGATTCAAAAAATACAAACCTCTCATCGGGTGCATTATAGCGAGATATTAATGAAACATTTTGCTAAAATTAGTATTGCGCTCAGACCGGAAAAAAACTAAAAGGCCAACGCGAAGCAAATTAAAATACATGTTGAATAATCACGCTGCATCATCTTTATAATATACCGATGTATTTATTATGTGTGTATGAATATGTGATATATAAGAATGTTCTTTCAGTCAATTTTATATCGTTTTATTTCTATTTCTGGATATATACATAATTTTTTAAATATATTTTTTATACTCTTTTATTAAGCAAAGGTCAGTGTTGTATTTGGTTACAGGTTATTCGTTATAGATGTTGATGATGAAATTATTAATGGAATTGGAATCGAGCCCACACTTATCGCCTACGGCTAAATCACTGCCTTGTGCGTACTTTTGTGCCCACTAAACACGGCAGTCGCAGAACACCAGCAACTCTACGCGTCTGGCATCACAAGCCAGTAGATTGGGATGGAATGCGTAAATCTCGCACATTTTAGACCTGGAGGCTTCTCTTCTGATAATCCTATTACCTGTACCATTGCTGTTGCCGACGAACGCGCATATTAAATCTGAGTCAAAGCACTGGTCACTGATGATTCGAAGAAAGCCTCAAAAAGGAAATATAATCGAGCCTCTCAGTTCTTTAAGTGGCAAATAGCCAGAGCAAAGTAAAATGTGAAGATTGAGCGCTACCTGTCAGGATCTCATCACTTTTGGTTCCTTTCAAAGGCTGCACTTGGCAACTTTAGCCAGCATTCGCCTTCGCACTTACGCACTGTAATGACATTTTGGTTCGGCGAAAGAGAATCCCAATCTCTTGGGCGCTTTTTTGCCGCGAATTCGACTATGGACAATCTTGGTCATCCACAGACACCAGTGCTAACGCGTTTGTTTTGGCACTATTATTTTGTCGGCGTAGTCCTAGATTCGTAGAAGAGCGGTCTTATCATAGCTACAGGCCTATTCTTATCACCTTTTTGCTCTCAAAAGTGATGGAGAGCATATTAAATAGCCTCCAGCATTTGATTTATCTAGAGAATCACCGATTGTTCAATGATCGCCAATATACCTTCCACTATGGTCGTTCTATGTTCAATGATATGCTAGAGAATTCTAACGTAACTTCTATTGAGGCATCCCTCGGGAAAATTTCCTTTTGGCGATGCGTATGTTCTTTTGCCTTGTCATTTCATTAAAAAAAATATTTCAACTACGACGCTATGATATCTCTTTTTTTATAGTTTCACGCTGAGTACAATAATGTTAAGACTCTCCTTTCCAAACTTTTCGTCTAATTTTCGTGACATTGCGTCTTGCGTGGCGGAATTCAATGCATCGCTTTGTCTTGTTACCAGTGTGAAGAAATAAAAAAAAAATCGTTCCCCGAAATGATGTCGAAGCCACAGCCTTAGAGTTTACAATAAGATGCTGGATCGCTGCGCAGCGACGGCCTCAGAATGCTACTTATAATTTACTTAGAATTAATAGCATTTCATACGACGTGTTTTGTAACATTAGATGTGATATTAAATTAGAGCTGTCTAGAAAAGTTACTCATACTCCTATTAAATGCGAGTAAGCTGATATTTGTTTCATATTATTTTATTACTATTCTTTAACCTTCATTTATATCTATCAAGACAGCAGTAAAGACAGAGTCAACATAGTAATATGATACTTATTCTTAATATAAAGCCTATTTTAAATATGTTACGTTTTAGTTACAATATTAAGTCTACTGAGTTTATCCACTCCAAACGTAATGCCTTACGATTTTGGCGATAATTAATGAACGGACATGCCTTAATGGGGACAGAGTGTCGTAACACTAGGTTATAATAATGTAAAAAAAAAATGCTTCATGCTGTATCACGCACACAGCAGGGTAGGCAGAGGGAACCTGGTGTTAAGACACTCCGTTCCCCACTTTTTGCCGAATTCTGGTGGCCTTGCGAATTGAGTGGCAGAACTCAACGCCGTGCTTAACCTCGACACCAGAGCGAAGAAATGGAAATATACATTTAAGTAAATATTTCATCTCCTCGAGTGGAAATCGAACCGACAACCAGCCGGCCGTTTATAGTCACACTTCGTGCCGCTGCGCCACGACTGGCTGCTATAATAATTTTAAGAGTATTTATTTCAAAATACTCCAACATTATCCGAGTGTTAATAATCGCGATAATTTTAGTAACCTACAATTATCCCGATTATTAACACTCGAATATTGCTGGAATATTTTGAAACATTAAAACGAAATCCTTGAAGCAAAAATGGAGGCGGAAAATAAACATTCAGAAAAGTAATCAGCAAAAAAATCTGTCTTTTTGACTATTTCACCCTTATACGGTTTCTGTTTGTATGACAACCTTTCCACGTTAGGAGCTTCAATGTATATTTATTTGGCTGTGAGTTATACCACAATATTAATATCACCATTTCCTCATTTTACATGGCTTCCACTATTATTATTGGTTGTGGCTATATGTGTTATTTTTACTACTTTTATTTTCGTCAGTAATTAACAAAGTTTGGACGTACACGATAGCTGTATCATGTCAAACTTGGCCGTCTATATTTATCTTAAATTATAGATTTTGTCGCCAAGTGCGGCATCATGCTGCAACACTGTATATAAAAATCTATAACCGGATTTATCGCACATATTTCAGTATTAAACATTATTGGAATCTCGTGTTGTTTTCAAAATTTCTCAGAATTTCGAATTTTCGAATTTTTCGAATATCATGGTCACGAGCAGATTGTGGTGGATTCGTTTATCAGTTAACATAATTATATTTTATAGTTGCTTCGCGCGTCCTGTATTCTTTCTTTCTGTAATCGCTCAGAGTGAGACGACTGTATCTTGCTCTCTAGTGGTAAAAAGTTTCCAACCATCGATTCTATTAAAATTAAGATGTTATTATTTTTCATTACCCTTGCAAATCATTTTAGATATCCTACTATTTTTCTTAGATAGGTTATATGATTGATAAGTCTTGATATAACAGTTACATTACAATACAATACACGCCAACCATCATCATAAATGATTTATAACTCGCCTTAAACGATAATCCAAACAATTTTTAACTTAACTACTAAAGTTTTCCACTAACTGGCACACATCTGAGCCTTCAATTGAAGCGAAAACACGCGATGCCGACGTATTTGCCGTAGGCCTATTAAACCTGTTCTTGGCAAGAGAATATCATCTCGTACAGTTGCCGTTATTTACTAGAACGCTACAATTTCTAAAGGCAAGCTGACGCGGATTCATTGCGCAATGCTTCGTGATAAGCGGTGAATAATGCATATATATGAACTAATAATATTGATATTTTGTTTTATCTATACTAGTATTATAAAGTTTAAGTCTGTTTGGTTGATCGTGCTAATCTCAAAAACTGCTGGTTAGAATTGAATAGCTCTTTTTGTGTTTTATGTTCTATTCATTGATGAAAGTTATGTTTATTTAAATAGCTTAGTATGTAATTAGATATATAAATAATATTGACATAGTAATATATATAAGTAATAATTTAAAAGCCTAGGACTTGTGATCGTGTGTTCGATTTCTAGAGTAAAAGTTTATACTATATTTAATGCTTTAATTATCGTAATCTTTAAGTATGACTTCGTAATTCGGAATTTACAACGAAATGGCATAACCAATAACCATTGCTACATAATAAAATCCAACGCTACATATGCCCTACTAAAAATACGAAAATAATCAAAAACAATTAATTTAATATTTAATGGTTTCTACATATATAATGTAATATACTTAGAATTTTAGAACTAATTACATTTCATTTTTATTAGAAATCATAAAATTGTTCCAGTACGACCTCTACTAGTGGAAATACTGGCACGAGAACAACCACTCTCCGTCGGCCAAGAAGCAGAACTGGCCTGCAGGGCGGTGGGCGCCAGACCCCCCGCAATTATCACCTGGTGGCTGAATGATAAGCAGATGATTGTGTCAGAGCCGCAAAAGGTAATCTTCATATATGAAAATCTTTTGTTAATGTTTGGTAATGCAAATCAACCGCGAAGACGCCGTCGTGGTGCAGAGGCTCAAGCGTGCGAGTGTAGGCGTGACTGTTGTGGGTTCCATTTCCACTTGGAGAAATTTAATATTTAATATTTTCATCAGTCAGGATTAAACTTACATAGTAATTTTCACAATCAGATTCACGAGGTATTACAAAAATAGTAAGGTATAGGGTACCTGGAAACGAACACCATCTTATTTATAAACGTATACATTCACATTAACATACTTCCGTTCCCCATTTTCTTCAGAATTCTAGAGGAATTGCGTGTTAAGTGGCAGAAATTAACATAAAACTTCACTCCTTACTAGAGCGACGAAATGAAATTATCAAATTTTTAATTTCCTCGAGTGGAAATCGAACCCACATACGATCAAATTTACCGTCACACGCTTGTGGCCTGCACCATGGCTGGCCTCTAAAACATAAAACAATTAAAACGAACTTTTATAAAGTAAGCTCTTGATTCCCTTGCACCTTTCCTCATGCGATATATGAATATGATAAACAAAACGTTTTCGCTTGGAAACTACTTTAAGTTAAACTTTGTAAGCAGGTTTCTGTTATCATATGGAAATGAGATACTTCTAACTATGAAGATTAAGTTATAAGCAAACTATATAGTACCTGCATGTAAAAACATTTATGAGGTCGTCGTGGCGCTTCGTACCGTTTGTTTCCAAGTGGATTCCCGTTAGGGGGAATTAAATATTTTTATTTCTTCGCTCTAGCAACAAAACATAGCGCGGCGTTGAGTTTCGTCGCTTAGCACGCAGAAAGCGGAAGTCTTGAATTCACGCAGAAAGCGAACTAAAGGGTATCCTAAAAGTATACGCATTCTGCCTTTCCTAATATATGCAATATAAAACTTGAAACTGAAAATATATAAGCACAGCTTGTATAAATATTCCCACGACTGGGATTTGAATGCACAATTTTCTCGTTTGCTGTATTATTTTAACAAAAAACAAAACTTTTATATATACCATTTTGATAAAATTCTCAGCATATTCCTGAATTACAAATGCATTACTTTGTTTCAGAACTCAGAAGACCGTAACGAAACGGTGTCCATGCTACGGTGGACGCCCAGCATGGAGCATAACGGCCGAGTCCTCACTTGTAAGGCGACTCACGAGAAACTAGAACATTCTATGCTAGAAACGTCAATGAAACTCGATTTGCATTGTAAGTCAGAATATATTATTAACTATAGCTTCACGCTGTATCCCCCATACATCAGGGTAGGCAGAGGGAACCTAGTGTTAAGCCACTCCGTTCCCCACTTTCGCCGAATTCTGGAGGCATTGCGTGCTGAGTGGCGGAACTCAACGCTGCGCTTTACCTCGACACCAGAGCGAAAAAATAAAAATATAAATGTAAACAAATATTTCACCTCCTCGAGTTGGGATCGAACCCACAACCAGTCGATTTTACAGTCGTACTTTGCGCCTCTGCGCCACGACTGGCTCCATTATTTGTTTATATATATATGTATATACTAACAAACCCGGCGAACTCCGTTTCGCCACCATATGGCTTCGTTTTTTGTAACATTTCGTTTGGGGATTAAAAGATGAAGAAAAACTTTTTTTTTTGCTTTATGTCACAATAGTAATGAATTCATTTCAATTACAAAAATGAAGTGTAATTTAGTAGAACTTCTCTAAGTAAAAAATGAAAGTGAATCCAAAGTAAATAATGAATCGAAGCGTTATACGTGTCCGCAAATTATCCGTTTCATTGAAGTGCTCTTTGGTAAACCACATTTTTTATTTTTTGGTCTGACGTTAACACAAATAAAGCGGATGGTTTTCCAACTCGAGAACACGCAACGTATAGCTGCCCATGTGAAAAACAATGATTTTCTAAATTTATCCCGCAAACACTAAGCGATTGGCCTTGTGACTTGTTAATTGTCATTGCGAACGCAAGGCGAACTGGAAATTGCAATCGTTTGAAGTCAAACGGAAGATCAGTCGGAGTCATTGGTATTCGAGGAATACATACATTTTCGCCTGCGTACTTTCCGTTAATAATGGTTGCCTCAATAAAATTCGGCATAAGTCTTTTCACCGCAAGTCGTAGTCGTAACCGTCGCAAAGTCGCGGTGGATTCAAATTACGCAATATTATAATAACTGAACCAACTTTGAGTTGCAAGTTATGTGGTGGAAATCATGATAACTCCAGAGAGTTCAAAAACTCCGTCGGATAATTTACTACATCATCGGGATTTGTTATGGAATCAATACATTTGTAAGTCACCAAATCGCCATCGATTTTTGATTGAATGGTGAAATTCAGTGCATGTACATCATTATTTTTTGCGTCGAGAATTGCTCGTTGACTTAACCAAGCATAATTGTGATAATTCTCACTATTGTTTGGGAAAACATTTTCAATAAGAGCTAATTGAGAGTCTACAAATCAGCAAAAGTCGTTGGTAACAGTAATTAATCCAGTCGTCGCATCAACTGGGACTTTTCCATTTCCAACATCTAACAATTTTTTGGAAAATTGTGCAGCACTTTGATCATTTTGAAGTTGAACTCTCATATTAGTGGTTAGCTATAATGTTTTTACAATATTCCACAAAGGTGATGCCTTCAGGCAAGCATTCAATTCATCTGGAGGCGTTCCACGGGGAATTACTGGCAACGTCTGCCTGAAATCGCCTGCTAACAATATCATCAAACCGCCAAACATGTCGTTATTTTGCCGAAGATCCTTCAGTGTGAAGTTAAGTGCTTCAAGTGATTTCTTATGTGCCATTGTGCACTCATCCCAAACAATGAGCTTGCATTGCATCAACAATTTTCCCATCGCACTGGATCGGGAAATATTGCATGTTGGAGTACCAATTGTGTTTAAATTGAGTGGCAACTTAAGCGCAGAATGTGCAGTACGACCGCCATCTAGAAGAGTCGCCGCAACTCCAGATGATGCTAACGCCAAAGCTATGTCACATCTTGATCGAATAGTGGCCAAAATCAATGAAATGACAAATGTTTTCCCTGTTCCTCCAGATGCGTCCAGGAAGAATAGACCACCAATATTATTGTCCACCGCTTGAATAACTGTTTCATATACTTGTTTTTGCTGTTCGTTCAGCAATGGCACATTATTTCGAACGAATTCTTGCAATGTATCAACATTGTATTGCAGCTCTCGATTTAATTCTTGGTTGAATGCATCGTGCATCGATCGATTTGGTGCAATAATTCCTACTTCAATCAGTAGCTTGTTTCGCATAGTAATTCATTGCGCTTAGATTTTTGTTCGTTGATACGCCTGAAAATGCAAAATTAAATGGATTGTTAATGGGAACCAATAATAGCAACAATACCAATAATTATTGTGTGAATATTGTACCTGTTATTGGATCGACCATCTTCAACGTGATATCGTATCCGTCTTGCCCTTGCCAATAAATGATTGGATATTGTAACGCATCGTACAAACGATGTGTCTCGTTTACACGATGCATGATATTGCTTCTACGCTGAACGATAATGTCTCGTAATGTAGTTGGATCGCCAACAATAATTGCAGCAATATCATCAACGATGGGTGCATTGAATCTTCGCACATGTTCACCTGTTGGGGTACGATCCGCTCTTATGACAAATTTTTGCGTATCCGATGGCATTCGTTCCAATGCTGTTTTGAATATATTAACCACAGTGTTATTAGCGTGAAATAATACATGCAACTGTTCAATAATTCGTCTCTTTAACTGTTGTATTCCCTGTATATTGCACCGCACATTCAGCTGATCCACCATCGACGAAATGAAATATATTTGCAGAAATTGATGCGGTTCATCTGGTGTTGGCACCATTGAACCATGCAAATGATATATTTGTCCTTGTATCTGTGATGGCAAACAATTAAGATTATTAATTAGTTTAATTTATTTTTAAAGAATACGGTGTAACTTCTGATCGTGAGGTGGTGTAGTGTGTGGTGTATGTGTAGCAATTAATTGTGTTGGTGGGATTGATTAGTATGAGTGATTGGTTGTGTTTGTTGTATCTTTTACCTTGCAAGTCAGCTTGAAGCCGCCTTCTCGAATGATATTAGCTCCAAAGGAAGTCATGCGAAAGCAGTTATTGTATTCAAGGATGTGTTGAAGAAAATGGTTTGAATCGGGATCTGTTCCATCGAACAAATGTTTCAGTGGCTGTGGTGTAAGTAATGGATCCAGTTTGACTTTTCCACTTGCGCAGCACAATCCAGCCGTTTCTCTTTTGAACTTTAACGCATTGCAATATCGGCATACAGTTGTCATTGGTCTAATATCTAAATTTTTATCATCACTGTAATTCGCAGTGGGATCATATTGGAATGCCAAGCGATTGTATGATACCAATGATCTTCGTGTGCTCACGCGTTGTCTCAATCGGGCATTTTCTCTTATTATATTTTGTCTTTCTTCGCTTAAGTTCTGTGAATACACTTGTTGCTGGCTTGCATGTCTTGTGCGGCGGCCGATGTTCGCACGTCGTGCTCTCGGCATTTTGGATTATCAGAATTTCACAGTGGACACAATACCGGTTTAATGGAAGCGTTTGAAAGAACGTGCACATTATAAATGTCACATGAAATTAACTGAGCAGAGTACAATGAATAGCTGTTAAGTAATTTACCACGCACCGGCGCCATCTATTTAAAATGAAACGTATATACATATATACAACGTATATACATATTTTATATTTTATTATTTAGGGATACTCACACACCACGTACTGGCGCCGTTATGTCAGAGATGGCGCTGTATGTGATGAAAATGATTTTCCCTATTTTTTTCTTTTCTCTTGAATTTTTTCGTGAATTTTCTTCACTATAAGCCTCACGGAGCCCGAAACCTTTCCAACGAATGCAAAACCGTGGAAATCGGTTCGTGCGTTCTGGAGTTATAGCGTCAGGAAGGAAAACCCGACTTATTTTTATATTATATATATATATATATATATATATATATATATATATATATATATATATATATATATATATATATATATATATATATATACATATATATATATATATATATATATATATATATATATATATATACATATATATATATATATATATATATATATATATATATATATATATATATATATATATATTTGTCGTTGAGGCCATCATGGCACAGAAGCACAAGCTTGCGATTGAAATGATCGACTTCTTCGCTCTGGTTACCAGGCAAAGTGTAGCATTTGACGGAATATGGGGAATGGAAGTGTCTTAATGGAACCAAGTGTTACTTAGTTCCCAGGTTCCCTCTACCTACTCTGATGTGTGCGGGATACAGTGTAAGGCGTAAAAAAATAATATTTATCATAGTGGTTCGGTATTGAAGTACATTCTTCAAAGCACAAATTTTAATACAAAGTCGTCTTCACGTTTCGATTAGATATAGTATAAAAGTAAGAACTCCACTATCGTACATCTAGACGACAGATGATGATGCACTGGCTTCTCGCTGGCTACTCCACTAGGAATAAAGCGTGAAATTCTAAACTTTATGAAAATTGGTTTAGCCATTTCTAAAATTAACTTCTACGAAAGCGCATCTAGACACTATAAGCCATAACACACAAAGATAATAAAATGAGCGTTCCCATGCCAAACATATTTTCTTCGAAATATTATAAATATTATGATACATAAACTTTTATAGTCAGTTCTATCGCAACTATCAAAAACTTGAACTATTTCTTTGAGGATCACTTACTTGTTACAGCAAAGCTCAAATTGACTCACTTTATGAGAACTTAACATTTTTGTATAAGAATGTTAGTTTTGTTATAATAGACTATTATATGACTTTAAATGATAATTATAACTAAAATCTACGAGGGGCACAAGTGTGTCTGAAAAAGCAATAATAATATTTTTATTCTTAATAAAAAAAATTTAGACATGCGGGATATAGCGTAAAAAAATTCAGCTTCACATTGTATCCCGCACATAGCAGCGGGAATCTAGTGTTCAGACACTCCGTTTCCAAGTTTCTGACGCATTCTGGAGGCATTGTGTGTTGATTGGCAGAACTCAACGCCGCGCTTTGCCTCTACACCAGAGCTAAGAAATGGAAATATAAATTTAAGTAAATATATGTCATCTCCTCGAGTAGGGATCGAGCCCACAACCAGTCGGTTTTACAGTCACACTTTGTGCCCCTGCGCCACGACTGGCTTAATACAGCGTGAAGCTGAAAAAGAAATTGTAGAATTAAAACTAAAAAAATATATAAATATTTTTTAAAATTCAAATCCGACTCTAAAAAATATATAACACAACTAAAAATACCTAACAAATTACAGCAAAATTTAGCATTTTGCTGTAAATATACTAAATTGTACATATAAAGAGGTGGTACTGTAAAAGGTTTTCTGTAGAATGTAGATGATTGGCAGTAGTGTCACATTGAATGTAATATATATATTTGAATGAAAAGACCCTTTTTGTATAGTAGTTATTTGATTGCCTTGCTTAGTGTGAAGGAAGTCACTGTGGCTAAATTACTTAAAGTCAAAATTAAAATTTATTTAATGTACACAACCATGACTTTAAAGTCGTTATAGAAATCATTCGTAGCGCAGGGCATAAGCGCCACTGTAATCGCGACAGGCTTTTGGTTCAATTTCCACTCGAAAAAAACGAAATATTTATTATTTTTATTGAACTCTTTCTATCTACAGTGAAATTCTAATAAAGAACAAACTTTTATATAAAAAGAAAATAATGCTATCAATTTCATAAAGTTACTGTATAGTTTTAAAATTAAATATACTTTTCAATTTCAAGTTGTTCGTTCTCTTAGTTCCATAAAGATATCATAAAATCTTTTATATCACAGATCTATGATTGAACTGCACCTGTTGAAGACATTCTTTCTTAATTAAATAGAGAAATGTCCACTTTTAATGAAGATCGGATTCAGTGTACCTGTATATATATATATATATATATATATATATATATATATATATATATATATATATATATATATTTGTCGTTGAGGCCATCATGGCACAGAAGCACAAGCTTGCGATTGAAATGATCGACTTCTTCGCTCTGGTTACCAGGCAAAGTGTAGCATTTGACGGAATATGGGGAATGGAAGTGTCTTAATGGAACCAAGTGTTACTTAGTTCCCAGGTTCCCTCTACCTACTCTGATGTGTGCGGGATACAGTGTAAGGCGTAAAAAAATAATATTTATCATAGTGGTTCGGTATTGAAGTACATTCTTCAAAGCACAAATTTTAATACAAAGTCGTCTTCACGTTTCGATTAGATATAGTATAAAAGTAAGAACTCCACTATCGTACATCTAGACGACAGATGATGATGCACTGGCTTCTCGCTGGCTACTCCACTAGGAATAAAGCGTGAAATTCTAAACTTTATGAAAATTGGTTTAGCCATTTCTAAAATTAACTTCTACGAAAGCGCATCTAGACACTATAAGCCATAACACACAAAGATAATAAAATGAGCGTTCCCATGCCAAACATATTTTCTTCGAAATATTATAAATATTATGATACATAAACTTTTATAGTCAGTTCTATCGCAACTATCAAAAACTTGAACTATTTCTTTGAGGATCACTTACTTGTTACAGCAAAGCTCAAATTGACTCACTTTATGAGAACTTAACATTTTTGTATAAGAATGTTAGTTTTGTTATAATAGACTATTATATGACTTTAAATGATAATTATAACTAAAATCTACGAGGGGCACAAGTGTGTCTGAAAAAGCAATAATAATATTTTTATTCTTAATAAAAAAAATTTAGACATGCGGGATATAGCGTAAAAAAATTCAGCTTCACATTGTATCCCGCACATAGCAGCGGGAATCTAGTGTTCAGACACTCCGTTTCCAAGTTTCTGACGCATTCTGGAGGCATTGTGTGTTGATTGGCAGAACTCAACGCCGCGCTTTGCCTCTACACCAGAGCTAAGAAATGGAAATATAAATTTAAGTAAATATATGTCATCTCCTCGAGTAGGGATCGAGCCCACAACCAGTCGGTTTTACAGTCACACTTTGTGCCCCTGCGCCACGACTGGCTTAATACAGCGTGAAGCTGAAAAAGAAATTGTAGAATTAAAACTAAAAAAATATATAAATATTTTTTAAAATTCAAATCCGACTCTAAAAAATATATAACACAACTAAAAATACCTAACAAATTACAGCAAAATTTAGCATTTTGCTGTAAATATACTAAATTGTACATATAAAGAGGTGGTACTGTAAAAGGTTTTCTGTAGAATGTAGATGATTGGCAGTAGTGTCACATTGAATGTAATATATATATTTGAATGAAAAGACCCTTTTTGTATAGTAGTTATTTGATTGCCTTGCTTAGTGTGAAGGAAGTCACTGTGGCTAAATTACTTAAAGTCAAAATTAAAATTTATTTAATGTACACAACCATGACTTTAAAGTCGTTATAGAAATCATTCGTAGCGCAGGGCATAAGCGCCACTGTAATCGCGACAGGCTTTTGGTTCAATTTCCACTCGAAAAAAACGAAATATTTATTATTTTTATTGAACTCTTTCTATCTACAGTGAAATTCTAATAAAGAACAAACTTTTATATAAAAAGAAAATAATGCTATCAATTTCATAAAGTTACTGTATAGTTTTAAAATTAAATATACTTTTCAATTTCAAGTTGTTCGTTCTCTTAGTTCCATAAAGATATCATAAAATCTTTTATATCACAGATCTATGATTGAACTGCACCTGTTGAAGACATTCTTTCTTAATTAAATAGAGAAATGTCCACTTTTAATGAAGATCGGATTCAGTGTACCTGTTTCTTTACTAACAAGATTTTTGTGAAGGATTAATTTTATATTTTATTTTTTTCATCATACAATTTTACTAGTCTTTGTTTTTTGTTATTATTTTTTTTTTCATGTACAACCTTTATTAAAATAAAATAGCAGTAAAAACAATGTCTAAAGACATTAGAAATGAGTGGTGTATATCAGTTTATATCAGTTACATGATTCAAAAGGATTCAAAATGTTGTTCAACACTACGCTCCCTCTGCCTACCTGCCTGTGCCTGTGTAGTTCAAGCGGGCAATGCTGCTAGCGTACCGCTAGTTTATTATGCATTTTTAAACTTTCAACAGATGTACCTAAAGTGGAACTGAGGCTGGGCTCCAAAATGAACCCGAACGACATAGAAGAAGGCGACGACATGTACTTCGAATGTATCGTCAGCGCAAATCCTAGCGCTTACAAAGTTGTTTGGGAGCATAATGTGAGTAAACGGCTTAATGTATATAGAGTTAAGTACTTAGTTGAAGTTAAAGGAATTCACGTTTTAATAGGATAAATTATTTGAAGTTTAAATTCGTTTATTATTAAATGGATATGCTTTGTAACTTGGATAATTGTGTTATCTGTTTTAATATATTATGTATAAGTAAATACGTATGTATAGCTATGTATATAATGAATAGATTTACTATACTCATATATGATTTTGATATGGATTTGAAAATATTATTACTTAAGCAAATATATTATGTTGTATATTGTAGAAGTAAAATTGAATTAAAGAAACATCCTTAAAAAAATATATTCAATGAAAATA